>BHEV01010355.1:0-13114 GCA_004319985.1 Emydocephalus ijimae | reverse complement strand
TCCGCCCCCCAGGGAATGGAGGAGGTGCTGCACCACCGGCACCAGATATGTGTTTTGCTGCAGGGCATGGTTCAGGGTGGCTTGGTAGTCCCCACAAATTCTTATTGACCCATCCGGCTTAATGGGTGTCATGATTGGGGTCTCCCAGGGAGAGTGATTGGTTGGCTCTAGCACCCCTTGAGCTATTAACTTATCAAGCTGTTTGTCAATTTTTGGTTTTCAGGCAAGTGGAACTTGATGAGGCTTAAGGCGGATGGGAGCTATTTTTGGATTAAGGTTAAATGATATCGGGTCCCCTTGTACTCGCCTAGTTTTTCTGCGAAGACGTCCCTGAATTTTGGATGAGGTCCTCCTCCCAGTCACTGCTGCCGATTCGGTTAATGCCTGCCACTTCAATGCCGAGTGGCATGAACCATTGGAGGCCTAACAGGCTAGGCCGGTCCTTGTCGATCACAGTCAGGGGTAAGTACGCTGTACGGTTTTTGAACGAGACCCGGACTCGACTGGATCCTACAACTGGAATCCTATTCCCCTGATAGTCTTTAAGTATGAGTCTTTGGTAACGGAGGTCTTGGCGCCGGATAGTAGGGATGAATTGCTTGAGGGTCTTCCAGGAAACCATTGAGAGAGACGATCCCGAGTTGACTTCCATTTGGCAGGGCTGATTTTCGATGGCCACTTTAATTCGGATTTTCTTGGCATCCAAGGAAGAGGCGTGACCAATAGTGATAGTTTGGTGAGCCTCTTCTCGCTTCGTGGGGCAGTTTAAGGTTTGGTTTCTGTAGGAGTGGTTCACTGGTTCTCACCTTACAGGACGGTTTCTTGTTGGTTGGCGATAGTTAGCGCCCTTCGAGGTCTGGCTGGGTCCTCGGAGGCTTCTACAGACCCGTCCAATGTGGCCTCGTTTCCCGCACTCATGGCAGAGTGCGTCGCGGAATTTGCATTCGGACCAGGGAGGGCTGGCCCCACAGCCAGCGCATGGGTGTTGGGACTTCTGGTAATGGTCCCGATCGGACCGCAGTCAATGGACCTCTTCTTCGTCGCTGTCTGATGGCGAAGAGAGGTTCTCGTGGTGGGCCGTCAAAAGCTGTCCTTCTGACTTGGGTAAGATATCGCCGGTCGGTTGGTGTACCGGAGTGTGGTTTCGGCGCATTTGGGCAGCCGACTTCCTGGTTGCTTCTGCTGCAGTAGCATCAGCGATGGCATCGGCAAGGCTGATGTCGCCTTTCGCCATCAGCTTACTCTGCACGTTTAGCGCATCTAATCCCAGAACTATTCGGTCTCTCAAGGCCTCTTCCAGGTCGGAAAACCCGCAGAGGCCTCCCAGGTTTCGGAGGTCCGCGATGAAATCGGCAATGCTCTCTCCTTTCCACTGGTTTCTTTGGTAGAACTCGTGCCGTCTTACAAGTGTTGGTACGGTCGGTGCATAGTGGGCCCTCAGTAGGGGTTTGAGGACGTCCCAGTCCATAGCCTTTACTTCAGCTGGTTTTGCTAGTGCCTTGGCCATCTTGAATACGGTTGGCCCACAATGCATTAGGAATACCGCCCATTTCTTCCCGGTCGTGGCATCCTTCAAATTATTGGTTTCCAAGAACATTTGGAAATGATCCATGTAGGACTCCCAGTCTTCTTGCGCTGGGTCGAATGGAACAGGTGGTATGACGCCGCTGGACATGGTTCCACCATTGTGCGTTTTCAGCCACGTGCTTGGTTATCTTCGTTGTTCAGTCAGCTCTGACGTCTCCAAATCCCACCTTCGTTGCCAGTATTATGTTTGGAGCATGGGTGTGAAGAATGGAGATGAGCCGGTGAAACGGTGAACTTCAAACTCTTTATTTACATGGTGTGACAGCTCAAACTCAATGGCTGCTACAGCCTTCCTTATATAGGCAACTTATTAGAAATTCAACCAATGAAAACCAGGGAGCGCTAGCTCCATTAACCAATAAGAAAGGCTTGTTAATGGCCAATCAGATTCTCCTGAACGGACCAATCTGATCTCACCATTTAACGGCCAAGCAGAAGTGCAGGGCCAGAACCCTGCACTTGACTTCAAGCTCTTGATAACTTTATTAACACAATTATTCATTCACAACACCTAGAATAGGTTAAAGTCTCTTCTAGGTCTTGTTTGTCCTGCTGCTGTTCCATATACTTTTCAAACATTTTTCATGCTGCCCAACTTTTGCTAGCCACCCTACCCTTTCTATTTCTCTTTCTTCTGATTTTCTTTCTCTAACTTAATTTCTACTCCAAGTGTCCTGGATCTCATTTCAATCTGCTTCCCATGCTTACTGTCTAATTCTGCTTTCCTGAAACAAACCCCCTTCCTCTAAAACAAGCACCCCTCACCCCAATCTTTTTCATCTTGTTAAAATAGTCTTACCAAAAAAAACCCTCAGTGGGACAGCTGTTGCAGTTGATACATTGTTCCATACTTAACTTTATATGATCTGGTATATGTTTGTTTTTTTTAAAAAAAATCCATTTGTTACCTGAGAAAAACATTGTGCATTTGCACAGCAAACAAATCTTGATCAAAACTGGAATCTGAGAGTCATAAACTATTGAAACTTAAATAAGCCTCCTCATTTCTGTCTAAATTGCCAGACTCTCCAACCTCTGTGTTTGAAACCTATGGGATCTTTGGTGCTGCCTGACCTCTGATGTTTTCTTGAAGACCATTCATTACCATCTTCTAGCTCAGGAAATGCTAAGACCCCACAGTTCAACACTGAGCTAGAAATCTTCTCTTTTATAAGAACTAGTCTATTTTATCAAGGACATTTTTCTTCTTTTCTTTTTCCCCTCTGCAAAATTAGTTTAGTATTTTCATATTTGTATTTGCATACTTAATTGTGAAATAAATGGGCTATAAAGACAGCCTAAGGAATTTAGTTATTGCAGAAACATGGAAAGAAGGTATAATTATGCACATGATCTTTCCTGTGATGACATATCACAAAAGTGTTGTTGTTATAAGACATCTAAAACAGTGGTCCCTAACCTTTCTGGCTTGGTGGCCTGGCTGGGGGGGGTAGGGGGACTTGGCTGTGTGAGGGGTAGATCAGCACACATGTATGTGCGCAGCTCCACTCGGGTTAGTGGTGGAGCAGCATGTGTGCACGAGTCCATCACTTGCGCAATCTGGTTCCATATAGGCCATGATCTGAAAGTGGGCCATAGCCCAGGGTTTGGGAATCCCTGATCTAAAAGACACCTGTCCAAATCAGTGTTAGAGAAAAGGCAAGTTGTGATGGACAAACCATGCATTGGAACATGAGAGTTCTGAAAAGCAAAAAAATAGACCACTCAAACATAAATGCTGGCAGAATTATTCTTTATGAATAAGTGATAAATTATTGCACGCTTACTATGGTACATGATTACCAAAAAGCAACAAAAAAGAATCTTTGATGGGAATGTCCATGCTTTCCTGGGCTTATTATTATTATTTTTAAAAAAATGCTCTTTATCCCTATCCCTAACCCTTTTTCTTTAAACAGAATCTTCAGTAGAGCCAACTTCTAATTTCCCTTTCTGAAAATTAATTTCAGGTTGAAAAGTTTATATACATTACAGAATATGCAGTACATCTATTACATTGCTTACATGCATCCCATCATCTTGTGAAATGAATCCTTTTTAAATAAATACAACTTTCCCTTCTCACTCTTCAGTAGAAGATGTAACGGGGTGGGGGGGGGGTTGCAGTTGTGGGTCAGTGACTTCATATTTCTGAATGGGGCTTTGCTGTATTTATCTAGTAAATTCTGTTTCTGAAGCAGCAGTTGCACACTTGCTTATTTGGTAAAAGGAGGTCAAATGCAGAAGTTTGTTGGTCAACACTAGGAGTTGAGAAATTTTCAGAATGTTTCTGCTTACCATAAAATTTCTTATTTATGGTAAGCAGAAACATTCTGAAAATTTATAATACACGGGGACTTACTTGTTTTTAACAACCTGCCTTGTTGTTCTGTCACTGGGATCTTGTGAAACAGGAATAAACACTGAATGGACACATGCACACAAACACATGGTTAAAAGAGGAAATGCTAGTAATTGGCTTTCTCATTTGTGGGTGGCCCCCGGGAATTTAGAAGCGGATGAATGAACGCAATTAACCACCTTTAAAAGGTAAGAAACAAACACTGAATGACTGGAAGTACTCTGTGCTTAGTTATTGATCAAGCAAGCAATGATTATCTGATAGCTCTTTTCAAACTCAAGCTTCCAAGAGAGATAAAGAATAAATTGAAAGTGTTTTGACATCAGAATATATCTGGAAATAATGAAACAGCCCAGATTAATCTCACATAAAATCTCATATAAAATTGAATTTAGAATGGATGAAAGATTGGTTGTCTCCAAGAGTCTAGGGAAAAACATGTGATTTTTAATAGGCAAGTGTTAGACAAAGGATTAATGGATGTGCCCTTTCCCATTGTAATTATGTAGTGAGAGGAGGAACTGCAACATCTATTACAGAATCTTTAATATGCCTGTAACTGTTGAGAGGATCACAACCACAGATATTTAAATAATCAGGGGTGCAAAAAAGATTACAAATTACATTTGATTTCAAACTGTAGGAAAGATCTGTGAAAAGTAGGAACTAAAGTTGGGGAAAGACTTTACAGGTTTATCCCATATGAAGCTACTTGATATAAGCTATGCTGAATTTAATAGAACTTATTCTGAGGATAGTACGTAGAGGAATCTAATTTCCAGCAGCTAGTGAGATTATTTTTCTAACTCTTGTAGAAACAGAGAGAGATTCTTCTAGTGTTGACTTACAAACTTTTAGTTTTCAGATATTTTTTCATTAGTGAAAAGATAACACATTGCACTATTTTTTTACCTTCAGTAAGTAGAATAATGGAAGTGTGATCTGAACAGTTCAGCAGAAAAACAGGATCAGATATTTTGTTACCTGTAGTGTTGTATCCATCTTCTTCTCACAGTTTAATGTTAAAAGTAATGTTGCTGTTAGAACTTACATTGCAACCAGTGCATTGAAATTGTTTTTATATGTGTTATGTTATAATATATTGATTATTTTTAAATAGTCTACAATGTGTAGAAACAAGGAATAAATACTCTGAAAAACAATAAAGTGGTTTTTATGTTGAGAAGATTGGGACAATCCACCTCCAATAGGAACTGCCAATTCCTGAATTGGGATGATAAACCATGCAGGGAAAACTGGCAACTAATTATCTTTTGGGCGGGTGTAAGTGAAAGGCTGTTGTGTGTGGCAAGCCATGCAGTTGTTGCGTTGCCCAAAGAGGTTTGAACTTGATCCAATGCTTGAAGGTGGAATAAACACTCATATGAATATCTCTCTTACTACAGTAAATATTAAGTCCTCATTAGCAAGCTGGCCTTGTAACATCAATTGTCAAATAAAAGATTAACCCAAAAATATTTGATTAATGCACTGTTAGTAGGGGAGGGGAAACACTTAAGAACTGTAGGTGTACTGGAATGAAACAAGAAGCATGCCAGCTAAATTAATTATCCCAGTGGATTTTCTTGGTAAAAGCACAATCAGCTAACTTATATGCTGACCATTTTATTTGGTGTCCCAAATGTGATTATATAAAGTTACCGCAGTACTTTGGCAAGAATTTCTCTGTAACTCAATTTTACATTTAGTTTGCTGCATGCTAGTTTATTTCACACAACGAGAATTCACATTTCATATCTTAGACAAAATCTCATTTTACACCTTTACTTACTCTTTACACAGATCATTTTCATGATTTATCTATTTTGCCAAAGCAATGGGTTCTGCTGGAGTGTTATTTTATAGATGGTATCCACCATCAAAGTTTTATTCAGTTCAAAATTAACAAAATGTTCAGTTCAACTGACTTATTTCAAGAAAACCAAGTATAAGTTTGTATTTCACTGTTGCTTATGGTGATACAGTACTTTCCTAAATAGTTTTAAAATGTATTTATTGGTATTGATTTTAAAAAATGCCCAACTGGGCACTTTACATAATTAAAAAGACAGAACAAGAAAAGAGAGATTATATGCACCCAGAAGGATCAAATAGTAATAAAACAAAATCACATCACAACTAATCTTACAGAGGCTCACCTACTATCCCATCCCAAAGCTTGGGAAAGAGCCAGGCTGTTAATTTTTAATTTCTTAAATTTATATGCTGCAATTTACATGCTGCCCATCTCACTATCCAACCAACTCTTTGAATTTTCCATGCCTTCTTAAGAAATGTCATCATCAAGTTGGGAATGGATGAGGGGGGAAGAAGGGGGGAATTATTCCAGAGGGCAGGACCTACAGCAACAGAGAAGGAATCTCCATTATTTAACAGAGGGGACTTGAAGCACATCCACTTTGCTGAATCTTACCAATATAACAATATATGTGTCAGACTAAATTTTCATTTACCATTTTGTATCCACTTTTGCTAGCCTAGAGATGTCTTTGAATGGGTATGTTAATCATTTGTTTTCATGCCATCTCAGCCACTGCATGGAATTCATTCCATTTATTGTTGTCCTAAATACCTCCACTGTGTCAGTGTTCTTAATGCTGATTGTTTCTCATGTTTTTTTCTTATTATAGTCTTTCTTATTAAAAGTTTCTTATAAAACTTTTACAGCTAATGACTAACCATTAGAATGCTGGTCTTTGCTGAAGTTTTGTTTTTAAGTTAACTGTTGTTAAAGCTACACTTATTAAACCCACTGACCTTTTTAAGTTAATCCTCTACTCCTAAGCATGTTATAAAAAAGTAAAGCTTACTTATTTCCATAGGATTTATTCCTCCTTCAATATACATAAAAGGGGTAGCTAAACTTCCAAAAGAATGGCTTGAAAATCTGTCCATTAATTTTCTAGAAAAATGCATTTTCCCCCCTATAGTGGTACAAGTGAACTTGCAGTTAAATATTACAGTATGTTCTGTCATACAATTAGGATTGCTTTTGTTTCGAATTTCTACCAACTAGCCAGGCCTTTCTCTAAAGAGCTGAGACAGGGCTTTTTGCTCCAACTTCCAGTTTTCCGTTTTTATTTTTCTACTGATATAGCATTTCAAAGCTATCGAACATAAACTTTTTCTTTTCCTTATGTTACCATTATAGGGACTATCATGCTCATCACTACCACAATCTTGTCAATCATGCAATAATACCCCCCAATACCAATTACTTCTATCCATTATTAGAAGTGACATTCATTCTCATTAACTGAATTCTCTTATCTGCATACTTCTGTTTTTCTCTTTTGCATCTTAAATCTATCTCAAGATGAAGGTAAATGGTTCCAGTACTATCAGTACTAGGTATCTTGTTGTGCTCCTCTTCAAAAGAAAAACAGAGAATCATACAGTTGAAGGGGACTTTGAAGGTCTTCTAGCCCATCCCTTTGTAAAAATCCTCATACAATCCGAGAAAAATGGCTTTCCTCCAGTGGTGAAGCTTTTATGACTCCATAAAGCAAGCTATTCTATTAGCTTATAGCGTTTATGGGAACCTATATTCTTTTGTAACAAAGAACTGAAGATTCTGATAAGAACAAAGAGCTGAAAGACTATGATAGCAAAATGTGAACTTTTTAAATGGTTCATTTTGAATAACAAATCTTCTCTAGGAACTGGTCTTTGTCTAGGACTTCGTTTTTCTGTCATTAAATTGGAATTTGTAAATTGAGAGTTAAATGTGTGTTTTTCTATATGACATGCTTCTGAATTTGTTCTGCCTAAGGAAAGATGGACTGCTGCTGGAAGGGACAAAGTAAAAGGATAATCAGGTGCATGGATTACAGAGAAAATGGGCAAAAGCCATTCCCTGAACCAAGCAATTTTGCAAAAGAATTGCTAAATTTTGTAAGATTATTTTTCATACAGGATTTTGTGTACAGGTTCTTTATTTGTTGCCCCTAACCACAATATGTCTATTTCTTTTCTGCCATGTTTTCATGATGAAGTCCCATCAAATCTCCAGTCCATAGTTGAAGCAGTTTATAATCACTCTTAGATGTTCTAGTTAGAATGTGGGGTCTTCTCTCATCCTTTTTGCACATTGCTTGGCATGCTTCACTGACCAAGTGCTTCTGTATATATTGTCTGGAAATAGTATTTGCCTATCTTCTAGTTCTGTGGTCCCTACCCTTCTGTTTTGTCTTTAATCACTCCCTGCCATAATCATTTTGGTTTGGCCTGTAGGAGAAATTGCACACCTACCTTTTACAGATGTCCCTGCCTACATAATTCTTGACCTTCTTGAGCTCACTAATCCTTTTGTGCTATTCTTATTATGTGAATTTAGCCATTTTGAAAGATTGTTCCTTAGCACAGGTTTAGTGTTCTTTTCTTAAGAAAAAAAGCCTTATTCTTAAGCAGAAAGTTGATTTAAAGCAAGAATCAGAGCTAGTTTTTTCAAGAAGGGGCTATCAATCGAAAAAGGATTCACATCCCTCTGTAATTTTCTATAATTTTCTTTCACAGATGTGTCCAATTCACCATTTTACTTAAGGTCATTTGTGCCTTCATTGTGAGTTACTATCATTAGCAATGCAGACATACTGACACATCAGTTGGTTAACTACCTCTGGCAACAATGGCATCCATACATTTGCAGAAGTCATTAGGGCTGGTTGACTCGATTTGCAGAGAAAAATAGTCTTCAAGAATGAATCATTAAAATTGAAATTGTTTCATTTCACCCAAAAATATTTGGGATCAGCAATCTGATCACTATATAAAATAATCCATTGTTGTGCAAAGCATTAAATAGTTTAGCACCTCGGAGGGATGTTAGAATTAACATTTTTAATGACATGATAAAAATGTTGAAAAAAACCCTTTTATATAGAAATAGTTTTTGCATCTACTGTGAGTCAGAACTTGTAATGGAATGTGTGGATGACCATTGAGAACAAGGGGAAGAGATGCTGCCTAGGAAACCATCAGACAAGAGAGCCAGGACCCCCCAGTGGCTTAACAATCAGAGAAAGAATCTTAGGAAGGAAACACCCAAATGCAGGGCTGTCAAATTTGCGGCCTTCAGGCTGGATGCATCACACACTGGTCACGCCCATGCCCAGTTTAGTGAAGAGGGAAAAAATCACGATACGTCACATGCCGCCGCCATGATGATATGAGTTTGACACCCCTTTCCTAACAGATTCACACAGTTGAAAGTGGTGGTGGGGAATCGATACATTCAGACTTGCAAGATTCTGTTAATGTAGCTTTACAATAAAGAATTTACTCATCTTGTTGTGTTTCCTATCTGATTTACTGCAAGAGGTAACAGAGCTCGGTGCTGTAAAATATAGTTCCAGCTTCTTTACTCTGTTTCATGCAGACATTACTGTAGTTATTGATTACCTTTATTGTGTTTCCTATGTTGTTATTTCCTTTAAAACAAATCTTTCCCATTATCTACCAGCTCCATATAACATACAGAGATAGTCAAACCATAATGAGTTATCACCACCCTATAAAAAACAAATCAGTGCCTTTGCTCATGTTTATTGGCAATGCCACTTAAAAGAATGCTGTCTAATATTTTCAGCAGCTCGATGGCTGTTGAAATGCACAGTTTCAGCTTGACCTAACTTGAGTTTTCTCAAATGCCATGGAAGGAACATGCACCTCCATTTTGCATTTAGGATTTCTGAAAATGTTATGCAAAAATAATTTATATAGCTACTCTTCTCTATTTCCTATTAAGGCAAAATTGCCCTGAATATTACTTTGTTGCTAAGTACCTCCTATGCCTTTTCCATTTCAGGCCTGATCAGATAATCATTTGTAATTTTTGGAGTGGACAATGGGGGAAAGCTGTGTTAGTTGCATAGCAATTGCAAGCTTTGTCTCTCAACCATTTGGGGTGATTCAATCTGAGTCACAGGTAGAATAGAAAGGAACAATTAATATAGTCAATGTAAGATGCAGTCTGGAAAAATATATACTTAGTACATGCAAGGTGGATACCATATGAAGTCTCTTCCTCCCTCAAGGCCTGTATATTTTAAAATGAATACATGCCATATTCCAAAGGTATTTTCCCAAAGGACAGCAAACCCATTCCCCACCATTTGGTCAGAACTGAAGCTTCCTAGAGGAGAAGTCCAATTGCCTTTTGGAAAAGCACCTTTGGGGCAACCATGACCTGGATGATTGAGAATCTCCATAGACCAGAGGCAGGGGTGGATTCAAATTTTTTAACAATGGGTTCTGTGGACATGGCTTAGTTGGTGGGTGTGGCTTGGTGGTCATGTGACTGGGTGGGCGTGGCCAACTCGACAACACTCACATCAAGGGGTGCTTATCCTTGCCTGGCCTCTCACGACAATGGGGATGCTGCAATGGTTGTAAATGTGAAAAACTGTCATAAGTCAGTTTTTTCAGTGCCATCGTAACTTTGAATGGTCACTAAATGTACTGTTGTAAATCAAGGATTACCTGTACAAAAATACAAAAAGCTTCTTTGCCTGCAAAAAGCTGCCCTAAATACCAATCATTAGATTAAAAATATCTGCAAGCCAGAGTTACAAATCAGGCAGGGTGCCAGAGCACCTTGAGGAATTAAAATAGTTAAAATGCAATGATAACTATCAGCAGCCAACTCTTGCTCATAAAGTGAAACCCTTTAGCAGAGAGGTCACTTAAGCTCTCCAGAAAGAGCACACCTAGGAAAAGCAATCCTTAGATCCATTTGCACCACTTAGATAAAGCTGGTCTCACTCATCTCACAAGATATCCTAAGGAAATCATCCAGATTTAAGGAAAGGCCACATGCCCCCAGAAAGGCAGTAAAAAAAATTCAGTGCCAAGCTTGCATCCTGCCTCTTGGAAGTACACCCCAAAAGGATAGTGCCAGATACCACTAAAGCAATGAAGGAAGACCCCCTACCCAGATAGAAAAAGAAACCATGCGGCAGGAAAAAATTCAAACACAATACAAATAATTAAATCACAGTAGCTGTTGCTTGTTAAACCAATTACCTGAACAAATAGACCCAGAAACTAGCCAGACTTCTCAAACCAGTTTCTTTTCAGGAACAGAGATTAATCTTTTCTCAGTTGTACGGGTCGGAGAATCCAAAGCGTGGGCTGTCTCCTGCTTCCTTGCTTAAAGATGGAGTCAATCAAAGTTTAGTCCAGCCCCCTTTCCACTGCACATGCCTACTTTTTGACTCCGTCTTCATGCAAAGAGGACACGAGGAGAGAGTGCTCAGAAAGAAAGATAGAAAATATAGGATCAACGCTTTGGATTCTTCGAGAAAAAAGGAGAGAAAAGACAAAGAGTGAAAGTCAACAAACCGTGAGTAAGTGAAAGAGCCGGGACCTCATCCTAAGTTGGGAAAGCCCACATAGCTGTTTGGTGTTAAGAGAATAAGTGGCAGCAGCCTCAGTAAGAGCAGGCAGGCTCTCGATCGGCTAGCAAAGAAGGAGGGCAAATTAATTCAACTTTCCCAGAGCCTTTGTTAAACAAACCAGAAGCCGCACAAGCCTCCAGCGCTCTCTTTAATTGGAGATAAACTCAGTCTTAGGCTGAACAAGCTTCCATCACAGTCACACAAGCCTACCCAGGAGAAAAGGAGGCTAGAGTCCATGCTCAGGCTGGTCTGAATATACTCTATCAGTAAAAGGCAAAGGGAAAGACCATGGGTGCATTTTCTGAAACAGAGGCAAGCCTGGAGGAGCAGGAATCCCCCTGCCCCCAGTTTGAACAGAGAGCAAAGCACAAAGGAACCCAGAGAGGATGGGAGAGCTTCAGAAAGGCCTCTCAGCAGGGTGTCCAATGCAGATGAGAGGGAGGCATTAAGGAGACAAAGGGCTATTGAGAAATGCTTCCCAAGGCTGGAAAAGGAGGTGGAGAAGAATGGAAATTCCCGTACTCCAACAGGCAAACCAATAAAAGCGAAGTATCAGGAAAGGAGCGCAACATTAGAGGGCGCTGAAGATCAGCCTTTTCAGCCTACTCTTTGTGTGAACGAAGGATTGAGTGAATCAGAAAGACAATACTCTCAGGCATGCAATGAAGAGCCCTCCCCCAAGAGAAAGAGATTTTCAACTGAGTCTAGTTCTTCCTGCACAGCATCAGAAGTCAGGGAACAGACACCAACGAATCAGATGACATCAACAAAGTTTGTGATATCATAAGCAAATCAATAACAATAAACATCTCTCCTGAAGATATTATTGAAATAACCAGAAATGACCAAGGGTACAAATAAAAAGACGGCTTGGTGGCCCCAAGATTTTGTAGAGTTGTATGCAAAAATGAGTCCAGCAAACACATATTCATTCATACAATAAACGCCATTACAAAAATCAATCCCAATCACAAAAAAGTTCGCTCAAGACCAGACTTATCCATACTGCAAAGAATCTGTTCCCATGAACTCCGCACAGAACTCAAAAACTATCTAGACAATGGAGAAAAGGATCTATACATTGACTACAGAGCTGATTGCATCAAAAGAAATCACACAAACCACAACTCCGCATCCCACCCACCCCATCGAATCCAACATCACTCAAAACTTGGCATGCATGCCCCTAACTACCCCTATCCCAATCACAACTGGCCTTAAATGCAAGCTACTCAATGCAAGAAGCCTTGTGAATAAAATACCTGAATTTCTCCTCTTACTAAATACGGTTAAATTCAACATTATATTTGTCTGTGAAACATGGCTCGGTGCATCTCTCCCTGACTCCATTACCACAGTAAAAGACTATCATGTTTACCGATGAGATCGTGAAATCCATAGAGGAGGTGGTGTTGCTATCTTCTATAAAAAGTCCCTACATCTAAAAAACATCCAAGTTACCCAGGAGCTTGCTATTCCTGAGACCATCGTCTGTGAACTGTCCTTAAATGTCACAGTTTGGTTCTTACTATGCTACAGAGCCCCTGATTATGACATCGAACATGTAAACAAGCTAAATTCACGACTAACATGGGCAGCATCCTGCCCACGTGTTGTAACATTCTGGTGACCCCGACGTGATTCCCTACGGGTGATACGTTGCGATGCGCTCATATCTTACCCGCTCGATGGGAGCTGTGCATCGCCAGGCCTGAAGCGAATTGTGCATCATCGGACCTGAAACACG
>BHEV01010354.1:0-17080 GCA_004319985.1 Emydocephalus ijimae | reverse complement strand
CAGATCGGAGGCACCAAAACGGCTAGCGCGGCAGGGATCGTGCAGGATCGCGAAACCCTGCCGCTAGCGAAGCCGACAAACAGGAAGTTCCTTATATTCTACTGAGTCTTTCTATCTGTCAGCAGGTCACAAGACATAACAGACATAACTATCTCAAGGGTCATCACAAGACATTTTGCTGTTTCAGCTGAAAAAAGAAGTTGTCTTCCCTTACATGTGCAGAACCTGACCCAAACCTAACTCTTATTTTAATCCTACCAATTGGCCAACATTAAGACTAATAATACCTATTATTAGATATGGACTGTGATATTTTGAATGGACACTAAACAGAAGCAGCAGTGGGATTCAATTTTTTTTACCACTGGTTCTGTGGGCATGGCTTGGTAGGTGTGGCAGGGGAAGGATACTGCAAAATCCCATTCCCTCCCCACCTCATTAACCTGCTTTCCAGCTCTGTTCTCCTGTGCAGGGCAACAAAAGAAGATCCAGCCAATCAGCTGGGACTTGGGAGGCAGAGAATAGATGGTGGTGGTGCCAGTCAGAGGTGGTATTCCGAACTACTCAAAATTTCTGCTACCGGTTCTCCGAACTACTTAACATTTTCACTAACAGTTCTTCAGAAGTGATCAGAACCTGCTGAATACCATTTCTGGACAAAAGCATACAGGGGTGGGATTCAATTATTTTAACAACTGGTTCTGTGGGCATGGCTTAGTTGGTGGGCATGGCTTGGTGGTCATGTTATTGGCTGGGTGTGGCCAACTCAATATCACTCACATCGAGGCACGCATCTCCTCCCCTGGCCTCTCATGACTGTGGGGATGCTGCAACAGTCATAAGTGTGAAAAATGGTCATAAGTCACTTTTTTCAATGCCCTTGTAACTTTGAATGGTCACTCCACACAAGCAAAGGAGGGAAAGAAAACTCCAGAGAAGTTCCTGAGACAGGAAGTCTAGTCCTGCCAAGAATGTAAAAAGGGTTAATGGAGAAGCAGGTTCTATAAGCAACACCAGAATGTTTCCTTCCTGCCTGCCTTCCTTACAGGATTAGGCTAGTAATTTCTTCGAACAACCGGTTCTCTGAACTGCTTAGAATGTTAACAACCTGTTCTAGTGAATAGGTGCGAACTGGTAGAATCCCACCCCTGGAAGCATATATATAGAAGGAAGATACTGAACAAAAATATTTACTGTCTTCTACTGTAGTAGTAATCCAGATTTTTGCAAACCTAATCAACATCTTAAATGTAGTAAAGAGGCTGCTGAAGTGGAAAAACAAGGCCAAAAGAATGTGTAGGAAGAAGAGCAAGCAGATGGTAGTAACCTCACAATTCATCTTGGTGCTCAATTCTGTTTCAAAGGCATTGAGCCAGTGCTGTCCAAAGACATTTCCGCAGTCATGTGGCCAGCATGATGTCATGAATCACTGTCACCTTCTCACCTATTTTTCTATTGCATTTGAATACTTTCAAAGTGTTATGTTGGCAGGAGCTGGGGCAAGAATGGGAGCTCATCATGCAGCACTTGGGTCTCAGACCTGACCTGTCGGCTTTCCAGCTGACAAAGCCCAGCATCTTAACCACTAAGCCACCACACCATTCCAAAATAAAAGTTGCCTTCAAAATAAAAGCAATGCAGTTGTATTGCATGCCTGGCATACAGTTATTTGATTTCTAATTTCTGATTTACCTCATTCAGAATAGACAGGAACAGCCAAAGTGTTCAGGGGAAAATAAAATGCTTGGGTCTGTTCTAAAGGAAGGTGAAGTGCAACCATTTTGAAAACATTTCCCAAGACTCATGAACTATGGCTATTCTAGTATTTTAATATTTAAAAATTTCATGGTTTTGGCATTCCAGAGAGGACAGGAACATCGCTAATAGCTTCATGCCTACAAGAGGAGAATTTGGCATGGGCTTGGAACAGTTTGCCTCACCTCACTCCAAGACAGAAACTTAACTGGCAAAGGTTGTTTATCCATTTCAACCATAGGAAATTTTAAAACACAATTAACCTTTTCATAAAACAATATCTCCCATTGAAAAAATGCCATAGTTTTCAAAAGTGAACTGTTCTATGTTAACTGTATGCTGTAGATTTTAAACAAAATATTTGTGCTTACATAAATACTTGGAAAAGGTAAAAATGTCAAAACAGTTGGTGTTTGTTATTAAAGCCACAACTCATCATCAGCTTACAACTGAATTTCAAACAAAGATTGTATTGTGCAGGCTCCGTTTATTCAAGATTTCAGTGTTTAAAAGCCAAAGGAGATTCCAAGTAAGACTCAGACTGCAAACCTTTTTTATAAAACCTGACCTTCATCTGAATAGGCCCGTGTTTTAGTATATGAAATCTCCAATCCCTTTCAGCTATCATGATTACCCGAAACAGAGCCAAATTATTTATCTTAAGATCCATTTTCAAATATCCAACCTCACAAAAGTCTTAGGAAACTTCCAGAGGACCTGCCTTTAATGTCTCATTTCTTCTGACGCCAATATAAAAGAATCTGAGATTGATCCAGACGGTTTTTGTTATGTTCTGCGCATGGGCGCAAGAAGTGGAGACGAGACGATGAACAGTGAACTTCAACTCTTTATTTAACATTGTGGAACAGAGCAAAAACTACAGCAGCAACAGCCCTTTTTATAGGCAAGCTGCTGATCAAATAACCAATAAGAAACGGGAAGCGTTAGTTCCCTTAACCAATGAAAGAGGCCCGCTAATAGCCAATCAGATTCTCCTGAACGGACCAATCAGATGTCGCTATTATCGGCCAATCAGAAGTGCAGGGCCAGAACCCTGCACTTTTCTAAAGGTTTTAATAATCTTTATTTAAGCACTTTTATTAATTCACAACAGTTTTCAATATCTTAAAATCTGTACAGTGTCTTCCCATCCTTGCAATTTTTCTGGGGATGCATAGCCCAAGCAAAATGAGCCATAGGGAACAATCTGATGTGCAAAATTGTTCCCCTGCCTTCCACCCGCACTTCAATAGCTTGATCCTTTGTTTCTTTCTTTTTTTTCTCTCACAGAGATAATCCCCAAGCAATTATAGTCCTCTTGTCTTCAGCAGTTGTGTAAGACATGTTGTGCAAAGATCCATGTTTGGTTGCCTTTCCCAATCGTTATCCAGTTGATAGAGAGCAACTTGTCTTCCAATAGAAGCTCCTCATGCACTGAATAAAGGGACGTGATCAAGATTTTGCACAATTCCAAGATAATGGTCAGAATGTTACTGTAGTACTCATCCTATGTCAAATCCAAGATTATGCCCTGTCAAACCATCATTTTCATTTCTTTGTCAGTCACTCCCTGGTTTCTTTTTATTTCCAAAGTTCCCTAACTAAATGTCCACAATGCTTTTTTACTAAATCATATATGAAAGATTTCAACGATTTCTTCAGTTTATTGGCAGGAAACTTTACCTACTCAGAAAAGTCACTCCAAGTACAACTTCCACTTAATACAAACCTTTTCTGATTCATAACAGGGTGTTAGCTGTCAAAACCCTTGATATATTTTTTCCTAATGGGAAATATTCACATCCCCATATTGATTCAAACATCCTGAATACATCTTCTTATACCCAGCCACTGTGATTTATAAATGATTGTTTATAACAAGAATTATTGGATTGACTACAAGGGTCTTCTCTGCAAATCTCTGCAATGTACTGGGAAACCAATTAAACTATTCTTGAGAGGTGACTATGAGTCTTTCTTTTCATTAAAAAAAAACCTCCAGAGATTCAGAAAACACAACCTCCATATTCCACTGTTGTACCGATCTTAGTCAGGACGTTTTTCCTTATATTTAAGCAAAATCTAGGTATCTGCAACTGCTACCTATCATTTCTGATTCTATTTTTTTTGCCAATGGAGACCAGTTTTTGACCATTTTTGACTATTTTGACCAGTGAACATAGGGGCAAGCATTATAGCTTTTTAAAAAACTGGGTTTCATTCACATGGTAGCAACTGCCAGTTTAATGTTTTTCCCCTGCAGAAGGCCCTGATTGTATAAATCTCCATGGGTTTTCTTATTGCAGCTGTCGAGACCGGTTGCCCAAGAAAGCCATTTTTATGTCTCCTTCTGGATATGTCAAGCCTTCTACAGTCTTTATAGTGTCTACAAAGATTTTATAGAAGTTAGAAGCTGAGCGAATTCATGATATTCACAGTTGCCTGGAAACCTTCACAAGTAATGCTCATGACGGCTTCCTGGAGTAGACAGTTTTACTGTATTCCTAGAGGATTAACCTACAAGAGTGTGGTTTTGTAGAGCAGAACAGTTGCTGAGATCTGCTCAAGTTGTGGGCGCTGTCAGCAAACTATGGTCTGAACAGGATGAATATCTAAAACCTATGTATAGCAATAGCAATATAACTTAAGATATGCACTCTCTGGGCGGTTTACAGAATCAGCATATTTCCCCCAACATCCAGGTCCTCATTTTAGCAATCTTGGCTGAGTCAACCTTGAGTCAGTCAGAGTCAGCCTGTAATATTCCATTCTAATCACTGTAAAACCACCGCTCTTTGCATATCTTTGTATGGTTAGCCTCAAAGTGGAGTCTTTTTGAATTTCCCCTTTTCTCTGAACCATGAAAGAATAGTGATTCTTCTCAAAACTGTTTTCTCTTTCTTTTTTCAGTACATTAATTTAATCCTTGCGAAACATCGTTTTTCCTGATACTCTCAGCAGTAGCATATGTGTCCATGTGCCAGGAGATTAGTTAAGGGAAGTTTAATCCATCCATCCATCTATTATCCATCCATCCATATGTATCCATATCTATCTATATCAGGGGTGTCAAACTCAATTTCATTGAAGGCCGCATCAGGGGTGTGGTTGACCTTGGGGGGCCAGTTGGGTGTGGCTAACTGGGTGGGTGTGGCCAACTGGGTGGGTGTGGCCAAACGGGTGGGCATGGCCAACTGGGTGGGTGTGACCAGCTTGACGCCACTCTCCAAACTGTTGGCATAGTTCCTCTTCGCATTGGGTAGATGGGCTGAAGCCACGCTGGCTTGATCTTTCCTCTTTGCACAGGTAGATCAGGACAACCCTATGGGCTGGATGCAACCACATTGTGGGCCACATCACAGGCCAAATCCGGCCCACGGCCCTTGAGTTTAACACCCCTGATCCAGGGATAGGATTCTACCGGTTCTGTCCGGCTCTACAGAACCGGTAGCTCTGAAGAGCAGCAGACACAGAACCGGTTCGGTGTCTGCTGCTGTTTTGGGCCACCCACCCTCCCGGCTCTTACCTGTCCTTTATTTCCTGCTTTTTCAACGGCAGCTGTTTTGCACAGCACAGCTGCGGTTGAAAAAATAGGAAAAAGGGGGCTTTTCCAACCACTGCGCAACCTGCACGCAGCGCTGCTCAGCTGTCTGGGCAGCTCAGCAGATCCAATATTGCACTTGCATGACTCGCGCATGTGTGCACGACGCAGAGCAACAGAACCGGTCGGATCCCATCCCTGCCCTCATCTATATCTATTCATCCATTCATCTATCTAATTACTATACACTTGTGTGCCTCTGGGCAATTTACAAATAAAACAGTAAAGTCATATAAAAAGCTGCCAAGACACAAATCTGGTATCTGCCCAGTTGCCAAGGCATAACTCTTCCTGGTTTCAATAACTGAGGAAACTTGTGGATATAGAACAGAACTCTCTCCAGAGCCACCTATGTGTTAAGCATGTGATTGGGAAGATCTTGATTTTCCTAGTCTATATACATCAGTACACACCCACATCCACACCCCAAAAGCTACCAAGATGCAATGCAGCAAATTGCCAAAGTTTGTAGCGAGGGCAGATCCTCTTCTCTTCCCAATGTTAAAAGACACAGAAAGCAAACAGGAAAGTAGAATGGTGGATGTTATGTTCTGTGCATGGGCGCAAAGGAGGAGACGAGCCGGTGAACAGTGAACTTCAAATTCTTTATTTACATGTGAAAACAGCTCAGCTCAATGGCCGCAATGGGCCCCTTTATATAGGCAAACTCTTAACTATTTAACCAATGAAACACGGGGAGCGCTAGCTCCATTAACCAATGGGAGAGGCTCGTTAATAGCCAATCAGATTCTCCTGAACGGACCAATCTGATGTCACTATTATCGGCCAATCAGAAGTGCAGGGCCAGAACCCTGCCCTTTGCTTCAAGTTCTTAATAATCTTTATTTAAGTATTTATTGATTCACAACACCCCTTCCCCCCGGGTTCCGTTTAAGGGGTGCGGTCACGTAGTGTTTGAGGTAGGCAGGTTGTTTTGATTGTCTATTTGATTTGCGTTGTTCTCCCGGTATTTGGCTAGAGTCTTGTTGGGGTAGGACGTTATCTGGTGAAGAGGGTGCCTCCCGTTCTGTATTCGAATTTTCGTCGTCGCTACTGCTCTTGGCATCTCTTTGAGGTGAGGCCACCCCCATTCTGGATCCATCATGTGCTGCCTCTGAGCGGTCATTACTTCCACTTAAACTTTCTGCTGTTTCAAATTCAGCTTCCTCGGTATCTCCTCCCCCCTCAGTTTGGAAATCAGGGGCCTCGGAGATCCCCGACTGTAGCCTTGAACGCAGCTGATCAATATGGCGCTTCCATATTCTATCGTCGCGACATTTCACGCGGTACGATCTAGGGCCGGTTACTTGTACTACAGTTGCCTCGACCCACAACGGATCGCCCGAAAAGTTCCTACCGAAAACCAAGTCTCCTACCTGGAAGTTATGGCATTTCCCACTGGAACCGTGTGGTTTTTCAGGTTCATATGATGGATGGAGTTTTATTGGTGATGCTGTGCGGAGTGATATGCTGCAAAAGGAGTATCCGGTTAATCTTGTCTTCCATATCGCCATAGTCCATTTTATGCAAGGTTTTCTTGATGAATTGTACCATGCGCTCGGCCCTTCCGTTGGCCGTAGGATGAGCCGGCGAAGTTAGCGCATGGCGAATACCGCAGTCTGCCAGGTACTGTTCGAAGGACAGCGCGGTAAATTGGGGCCCGTTGTCGGATACTAGAACGTCTGGTAATCCGTGTGTCGCAAAGAGTCTGTCTAGTTTCCTGATGACTGATTCGGTTGTTGTATTCCTCATCTCATGGATTTCAAGCCAGTTCGAGTAGGCATCCACCGTTAATAAAAATGTGTGTCCCTTGGTAGATCCCGCAAAGTCCAGATGAATACAGGACCATGGTCCCCTCGGTGTTTCCCATTCAGTCGGGGTTGCTTTCGGAGGGGCATTGCTTACTTCCTGGCATTTGTGACAAGCTTTTACCTATGTCTTGATCTGCTTGTCGATACCCAGACACCACGCGTAGCTTCGTGCGAGGGCTTTCATATGCACGATGCCGGGGTGGCCATCGTGCAAGTTCCTTAGTATCGCTGGTCGCAACCGCTCTGGGACGACAACTCTATCTCCCCAGATAATGCAGCCCTTCTGGGAAAATAGTTCCATTTGTCGATTCTTGAATGGGACGTAGTCGTCAGGTATCTGGTCCAACGGCCATCCGCGCTCGACCCAACTGAGGACTCGTGCTAAAATGGGGTCACGTTTCATTTCCATCGCGATATCTCGGGCTGTTAATGGTGGCGTTCGAAGTGTCTCAATCTGCAGTGTTGTAACCGTCGGAGCGGGGTCATCAATGGTCTCCGGAAGTGGTACGCGGCTCAATGCGTCGGCGTGGGGAATGGCCTTCCCCGGGCGATGTTGCAACTTGTAATTATATGCCGCCAAGAATTCTGACCAGTGAGTCATTCTGGGAGATAATATATACGGTGTTGGCCTATCTCCTGCTATTATTCCCAGCAAAGGTTTGTGGCCAGTCACTATGGTAAAGGCTCGGCCATTCACATATTCATGAAATCTCTTAACCGCGGACACAATAGCAAGGGCCTCTTTATCAATTTCACTGTAATTGCGTTCTGCTTTTGATAACGTCTTTGAGAAATAGGCAACAGGGGCTTCACTANAGTTTGTTATCGGTGGGGTGAATGCCTTGACTATCAATTAAATATCCCAAAAATTCTACACGATCCGTACATAATTGACACTTGCTTTTTTTAACTTTGAGACCTGAGTCTTTAAATCTCTGGAGAACCAACCTCAGGCATTCCTTTAGTATTTTCTGAGTTACACATCATCAAAATATGGGAGAACACCTTTTATCCCTTGTAATAGCCTTTCCATCAAACTTTGAAAGATTCCCGGGGCTACGCTCACTCCGAACTGGAGTCAGTTACATTTAAACGCACCTCAGTGCGTCACGATCGTTTGGGCCTCTGCTGTTTTTTTGTCAACAGGCAGTTGTTGGTATGCCTGGGCTAAGTCTAGTTTAGTGAAGACTTTTCTGCCCCCCAGGGAATGGAGGAGGTGTTGCACCACCGGTACCGGGTAAGCGTTTTGTTGAAGGGCGTGGTTCAGGGTGGCTTGGTAGTCCCCACAAATTCTTATCAATCCATCCGGCTTGATGGGTGTTATGATTGAGGTTTCCCAGGGAGAGTGATCGGTTGGTTCTAACACACCCTGGGCTATTAATTTATCAAGCTGCTCATCAATCTTTGGTTTAAGGGCAAAAGGGACTCGACGAGGTTTAAGGCGGATGGGAGCTATTTCGGGATTGAGGTTAAACGATAGCGGGGTCCCCTTATACTCGCCTAATTTTTCTGCAAAGACGTCCTGGAATTCGTGGACGAGGTCTTCTTCCCAATCGCTGCTGCAGGTTCGATGAATGCCAGCTACTTCAATTCCGAGTGGAGCAAACCATTGGAAGCCTAACAAACTCGGCCGATCCCTGTCGATTAGTCAGGGGTAGGAATGCTGTACGGTTCTTAAACGATACCTGGACTCGGCTGGATCCAACGACCGGGATTCAATTTCCTTGATAGTCCTTAAGTATGAGTCTTTGGAATCTGAGGTCTTGCCTCCGGATAGTGGGGATGAGCTGCTTGAGGGTCTTCCAGGAAACCATCGAGAGGGATGATCCTGAATCGACTTCCATCATGCAGGACTGGTTTTCGATGGCCACTTTCACTCGGATCTTTTTGGCCTCAAGAGATGAGGCATGACCGATCGTGATCGTTTGGTGAGCCTCTTCTCGCTTCGTTGGGTGGTTTAGGGTTTTGTTTCTGTAGGAGTGGTTGTTCCATTGGTGATTCACGGGTTCTCGCTTTACGGGACGACTTCCCGTCGGTTGGCGATAGTTAGCCCTCCTCGAGGGCTGGCTGGGTCCTAGCTTGCTTCTATGGACCAGTCCTGTATGGCCTCTTTTCCTGCGCACATGGCAGAGCGCGTTGAGGAATTTGCATTCTGACCGGGGGTGGCTTGCTCCACACCCGGCGCATTGGTACTGCGATTTCTGGTGTTGGTCTGGTTCGGACCGAAGTCGATGGACCTCTTCTTCATCGCTTTCTGATGACGATTCAAGGTCCTCGTGGTGTGCTGTTTCAAGCTGTCCCTCTGACTGAGGTGAAATTTCACGGGCGCGTTGGCAAAGCGGGGCATGGGTGCGGCGCATTTGGGCAGCCAACTTCCTGGTTGCTTCTGCTGCAGTAGCTTCAGCTATGGCATCTTTAAGACTAATGTTGCCCTTCGCCATTAGTTTACTCTGTGTTCCTGGTGCATCTAATCTCAGAATTATTTGGTCTCTTAGGGCTTCTTCTAGGTTGGCAAACTCGCATAGGCCTCCCAGATTCCGGAGATCTGCTATGAAATCAGCAACACTTTCGCCCTTCCGCTGACTTGTCTGATAAAATTAATGCCTTCTAATGAGCGTTGGCACGGTCGGTGCGTAGTGAGCCCTCAGCGGGGGTTCGAGGACGTCCCAGTCCATAGACTTTACTTCTGCTGGTTTTGCTAGTGCCTTGGCCATCTTGAATACGGTTGGCCCACAATGAGTTAGGAATACCGCTCGTTTCTTTCCGGTAGTGGCATCCTTCAAATTGTTGGTCTCCAGAAACATCTGGAAGCGATCCATATATGAGTCCCAGTCTTCTTGTGTCGGGTCGAATGGAGCGGGTTGTATGAAGCTGCTAGACATGGTTCAGCCGTTGGTGCGTTTCAGTCACGTGTTTATCGATATCTGCAAGATGCCAGCTTGAAACATAAGTTCATACAGCAACTGTGCCTGCACTGAGGTGAGGGTGATGCCTTCTGAAAGCATATAAAAGAAAAAAGAAATGGAAACTGAGAAGGGAAACAGCTCTTTATATTGCCCAAAGGCAGAAATACACCTTTCCAGATATGTGTGGGGTTTTCCATCCAGAATAGGAGAAGCTGCAAAGAGTAGTGTTTAAAGGAAAAACCCCAGTGCAAGTACCCTATTTAGGACAGCCTACAGAATATATTTGAACCAAGGTCCCTAATGTGGCATCTCGGGGGTGCCAATGTGTCTGTAAATACCACCCTTAGCATCTTTACTTCCAAGAATGCCTTTGCATGGGTTTTCTTTTTAAAAAATGATGGGTTGCTAAGGCTTAGTGTTTAGGCTGGCACTGGGCCCATCTGCCTGGAAAAATGACAAAGGTAAGAAGAAATTGTGCAGGGCATCCAAGGGAAAGGAGGGAGAAGGGTTAGCACACAACTTTTTGGTGAATGGGTGTTTTGTCCTTAACTGTATCTATACCCCATAGTAGTGTTTCAAGAAATTGGTTCCCTGTAATAGCCACTTTTGCAAGAGTATCCACAAATCAGCTTCAGAACTGCCACTATGCCACCCCAGGCTGAAAAAACCAGGTAGGCTACATTGTTTTGCTTTTTAAAGCCATTGACAAATATAATTCTTTCAAAAGCTTGCCTATAATTCTTCCACGGTTGGGGGGGGGGGAGAGAAACATTGCAATGACATAATGCTACAATTTTGATGTATGAGGAAGCTGAGTGAATTGACAAAAATCCGGATTTTTATGGTTGCAAAAGATGCCGAACAATATGCTTGTTTCTAAGTTAAAATTATACAAGTAAATTGTGAATTAAGTTGCAATTAAATAAAATATAAAGCTGATACATTAAACCACTGTGTACTGCTTACATAAGTCAGACCAGCACATGTCTAAATTAAAAACTCCTAGCTTCAATTTAACCAAATACATTGATTAAATGTTGCCCATTTGGATTTATTTTGATCTGTGCAGACACGTGAATCCAAGACTCAGTGCTGGAGGAGTGAATATATATTCATTTTGAAAATTAAGTATGATTTATTTTTAGTATGTTTTCCACATCTGTACTGACCTTTATGTTTTAATTTAATTTTTTTTAGGCTTAAAAATTGTATAGCTTTGATTGCTATGCTATTTCACAATTTACTAACCTGTGAAAAGTTTTGTTTTAAAGGGCCACACACACATTCTTAAATAAATTGCAGTGAATAGAGAAACCCTGAAAGAATTAAAGAAAAACCTGGCCTGTTGATTCTGGTGTAAGAGTACAGACTTCATGAAGTCCATGAAAAGCTGAGGGTACAGAACAGTTAGGGATAGAAGATTCCCATCTTTTAAACATGTGTTTGTACTCATCGGCAATATCACTTCAAGGTTTTGGATACACCTGTCACTCAAATATGCTAGGAAATGAAGGTGGGACCCTGTCCATGTACAGTCTTTCCTCAAGCAGGGGTATCAAACTAGATTTCATTAAGAGCCACCTCAGGGTTGTGTTTGACCTCAGGAGGCTGGGATGGGTGTAGCCTGGTGTGCCAAGCAATCTGCCAGTGAAACAGGCTCCCGAGCTCCGTTTCTGGCTCTGACTGCCTCCTGTAATCCTTCTGAGCTCCATTTTCACTGGCAGAGGCACTGCAGGCAGTCCCTCGCTGTTTCCAAGGTGCCCCTGTTGGCTAGATCTAAGCACCTCATGGGCCATATCTGGCCCATGGGCCTTGAGTTTGACACCCCTGTTTTAGAATAATCCAACTTTGAAATTTTCAGATAAATCCTCTTTCTTTGGAGGGGTATTCATAAGCTAATGTTAATAGACTTGGTACTACTTCAGAGACCTTATTGCTAATCAAGTTCTAAATCATATGAGTTGCTGCAAAAGGAATGTGAATTCTCTAAATTTGCAGAAGGATGGTATTAAAGTATGCTTTGATTTAAGAATTTGGTCCAGATGGATTAGCATTATCTTCAACCTTGTAATTATTACCAGGATTTTAAAAATGTGTTGCATCCACTGTTAACATTGGATTGTCATTAACTTTAAGAACTTTGGAACAAAGTATTCGAGTTATGCTGCCTTCATGAGAATATAGATCTAAAATCTGGAATTTCACTACTTAGACAGCATTAAGTCATATCATACCAATTTTCTTTTCTTTCCAGCCCAAAATAAATGTATTTCTTATAATGAATACAAGCTGAAGTCTTTCAACTCACATTAGAAATGCAAATAAAAATGAAGATCTTTTCAATATGTAGCAGACATAAGATAAGATAATGAAATGTTAGATAGATTGCATAAATATGTATAGAATTATGAGATACAGAGAGATTTGTAGCTTACCTGACACAGACAACTGTTGATCCTGGTGTCCTGATCTCGAAAATGGAAACTCCTAGGCAGCTGGTATATGCAGATTATCCTGGGACCTTCTATGATCAGGCCTTACTTAGGCTAGGTTAATTACCAGAGAATTCAGGATTTGTGACTGTGAAATGAGTAGACAGAGCCATCCATATAACGTGGAAAATATGGATGGAAAGCAGGACAGAGGCTCTGAAGAGACATGCCAGCTAAGAGACAATAAGACAAAAAAGCAGTATCCTATCATGTGAAATCTATGGTTAAGAGTCTCAAAACACGTTAAAAAAATATTTCTATGAACTTCAGATTCATTCAGTAAAGATTATTTTTCATGTTTATTAGATACCTTGGAAAGTATTTCTGAAGGATTGGCTGTGTAAAACAATAGAAGAAACACTCTTATAATGGTGTCTGTGGTATTCTCTGATGTTGACTGTTTCATTACCCAACTAGATAACACATTCAGGACAACAAAACCACCAGCCTCATAGAGCACAAAGGACTCCACAGTTCAATCCTGAGCTAAAATATTCTCTTCTATTGGAAACACACTTACAATAAGAACTTGTTCCATTACTGTTTTGGTTTGATATGATGTTCATGAATTTGTTATAAGGCTGGAAATAATATGCCTTTAAAATGTGGATGTCGTTTTAGATGAAATTTTCAAACTTTGAAATATGAGTGTAGGGGAGGAGGGGATTTATTTTTACAGTGATAAGAATCTTATCCCAGTTTTGTACACCGACATTGTAGATATGTGTTTGCTGTTTACTTACAAACCAGCTCCCTATTGACACACTGGAAAACAATATATTTTTCATGTGGTCAAGGTTTAAATTCTCTATTTACGAGCTAGCTTGAAACTATTGTAAAAAATTATATTTTATTTTTCTTCTGCATCTTCTTTTTCCTGCATATTTTTTCTTCCCCTTTTGTGGTGGTGGAATAAAAGGAAAAGAAAGAGAAATAATTTGGGTCTCAGGAAATTTGTTCATGTAACCTTACAATAAAGGTAGAGTTGGTACTTCTGGGTGTTCTTCTTGCCTGGACTAACATCAGTCTTGTAAGACTCAAAATATTTCTCCCTTCCTTTCCTTTTACTATCCAGAAAATTAGGGAGGATTTCTTCTGAAACATTTCTTCTGCCTTCCTTCCTATTGTGGTGAAATGCCTTTTAAAGTGCCATGGTGGTGCAATGGTTGGAATGCAGCATTGCAGGCTAACTCTGCCTGTTCTGTCTTTAACTTCCTGGCGGAATATAAAGACAGTTAGATAAACTCTACAAACGCTTCCATACAAAGTTTCTTTATTGGATTGTAATAGGCATCCTCAAAGTATAACTCACGTTATGTTGAGATTAATCTAATGTCCAATCTTTGCACAGTTGTCCTCATAGTGTGAAAATATAGTTATCTTCATCCCATTATGATGGAGCAAAGGGAAAGACACCAGCATGATGCTGGGGTCCAAGCAAGAATAAAGGAAACACTCCCAAACCCAACCAAGGGTCAATTCAATGACCAATCAGAATTACAGATGTGACCACATGACATGAACTACATTTCTCATAAGGCATTGACTACATTTACCATGAGGCATTCTTTTAGAAGGACAGCTCTCAATTCCCAATTAATTATATACTGTCTGACCAACACACTGTCCACTGCCAGGGGTTTGATCCTGACCTGCTCAAGGTTGAATCAAACTTGCATCCTTCCAAGATCAGTAAAACAAAGGCACAGATTGTTGTGGGGGCAATATGCTGACTCTGTAAACTGCTCAGAGAGTGTTGAAAAGCATTATGGAGTGGTATATAAGTAAAAATGCTATTGCTACTACACACCAGGTTTCTGGCCTGTAGCAATTCATCCTCTCCCCCAAGGTCATTCTCACATACTATTCTACCTTTTCTCTTGTTCCCTTTATGCTGATGTGACATAATAAAGATTTGGGTGATTAATATCAATTTAAAAATTATTTTTTAAAAAATGGGAACTTAGTAGGAAACAATGAATCTCCTATGAAATAATCAGGCATTAACGTTTTTTCTAAGGACATGAATCAAATAGTCCCTCCTACTCCTTACTTCCTCCATTGGTCTCTAAAAAGTACTTTTGACTTGCAAAACTTTCAAATGCAAAAAGAGTAAGATGCAAAAATCATTGTCCTGTTCTTGAATGACCACTTGTTTTGCACTAACAATATTATTCTCACCTATTCTCCACGAGAAAGGAAAATAGCATAAATTACAGGTGAAACTCGAAAAATTAGAATATCGTGCTAAAGTTCATTTATTTCATTAATGCAATTTAAAAGGTGAAACTAATATATGAGCTAGACTCATTACATGCAAAGCAAGGTAGTTCAAGCCGTGATTTGTCATAATTGTGATGATTATGGCTTACAGCTCATGAAAACCCCAAATCCACAATCCCAGAAAATTAGAATATTACATGCAATCAATAAAACAAGAATTATACAAAGAACAATATCGGACCTCTGAAAAGTATAAGCATGCAGATGTACTCAGTACTTGGTTTGGGCCCCTTATGCAGCAATTACTGCCTCAATGCGGCAGCTATCAGCCTGTGGCACTGCTGAGGTGTTATGGAAGACCAGGATGCTTCAATAGCGGCATTCAGCTCTTCTGCATTGTTCGTTCTCATGTCTCTCATCTTTCTTCTGGCAATGCCCCATAGATTCTCTACGGGGTTCAGGTCAGGCGAGTTTGCTGGCCAATCAAACACTGTAATCCCATAGTCATTGAACCAAGTTTTGGGGGGTTTGGCAGTGAGGGCAGGTGCCAAGTCCTGCTGGAAAATGAAGTCAGCATTCCGATATAGCTCATCTGCGGAAGGAAGTATGAAGTACTCCAAAATCTCTTGGTAGATGATGGTGTTGACTCTGGATTTAATGAAGCACAGTGGACCGACACCAGCTGATGACATGGCTCCCCGAATCAACTGTAGAAACTTCACACTGGACTTCAAGCATCTTGCAGTGTGTGCCTCTCCATTCTTCCTGCAGACTCTGGGTCCTTGGTTTCCAAATGAGATGCAAAAGTTGCTCTCATCAGAAAAGAGGACTTTGGACCACTGAGCAATAGACCAGTTCTGTTTTTCTTTAGCCCAGGTAAAATGCTTCTGATGTTGTTTGTTGTTCAGGAGCGGCTTGACAAGAGGAATACGACATTTGAAGCTCATGTCCAGGATCCGTCTGTGTGTGGTGGCTCTTGATGCACTGACTCCAGCCTCAGTCCACTCCTTGTGAAAGTCCCCAACACTTTTGAATGGCCTTTTCATGACAATCCTCTCGAGGCTGCGGTCATCCCTGCTGCTTGTGCACCTTTTTCTTCCACACTTTTCCCTTCCACATAACTTTCTATTAATGTGCTTTGATACAACACTTTGGGAACATCCAACTACTTTTACAATTACCTTTTGAGGCTTTCCCTCCTTAGGGAGGGTGTCAATGATGGTTTTCTGCACAACTGTCAGGTCAGCAGTCTTTCCCATGATTGTGATTCCCACTGAACCTGACTGAGAGACCATTTAAAGGCCTGGGAACACCTTTGCAGGTGTTATGGCTTAATTAGCTGATTAGAGTGGGACACTTTGAGCCTAGAATATTGAACCTTTTCACAATATTCTAATTTTCTGAGATTGTGGATTTGGGGTTTTCATGAGCTGTAAGCCATAATCATCTCAATTATGACAAATCACCGCTTGAACTATCTTGCTTTGCATGTAATGAGTCTATCTCATATATTAGTTTCATTTTTTAAGTTGCATTACTGAAATAAATGAACTTTTGCATGATATTGTAATTTTTCGAGTTTCACCTGTATCTTCCTCCCACCCTCCTTATGCTCTCTATATACAGTAAAATAGTACATCGGTTGGTTCAGTCACTTGTATGTAAAAAAAAACCCAAACAAACAAAAAACCTGCAACAGTCCCTCTAAGGCAGCGTAGAAAAAAACATCAAGCCAATTTTTCCCTCAAACAGTCTAAAACTATGAGTGAAATACATAGCAAAAGTAGACAGACTTCCCACAAACTCTGTAGAACTGAATGTTTTTCACATAGAGGTAACCCACTCTGTTAAGTACTGAGCATGGGTCGAAATGAATGGAGACAGCCTCTGAACGGTGAACTTCAGCTCTTTATTTACATAGTGACTTCTCTATTTAACAACAGTGAACTCTGCCTTATATAGGCATCCCTTGTTAGTTTTAACCAATAACGAGCTTGGAACGCTAGCTCTTTCAACCAATAGGAACTCTCAGTTAAGGGCCAATCGGATTCCTTAGAACTGGCCAATCCGGTCTGTCCGCCTAATAGCCAATCAGAAGTGNGTGCAAGTGTCTCTTCTTCTTGCTCTGTTTCCTGAGTATCGCTCAAATCGTCGTTCCCTTCGAACGGGTTCCCTGGAACTTCCTCTTCTTCCATACTCCCCTCCCCTCGGTTGGTCATAGGGGAGTTGTTGACTGGCCGTTGCAAGTCATGACTGCAATTGGTCGATATGCCGTTTCCACAATTTATTATC
>BHEV01010353.1:0-13998 GCA_004319985.1 Emydocephalus ijimae | reverse complement strand
TGTTTCCAATGCGATGTCTTGTGCTGTTAGTGGAGGTGAGGGAAGCATCTCAATTTGTAGTATTGATAGTGTGGGAGCTGGTTCATCTAGAAGTTCTGGCAATGGAGAGAGGCTCAAGGCGTCTGCATGGGGGATGGTTTTTCCTGGTTGGTGCTTCAACTGGTAGTCGTAGGCGTCTAGGAACTCCGACCATCATGTCATCCTTGGAGATAGGATGTGTGGAGTAGGTTTGTCGCCTGCCAAGAANTTATCTAAGTGACAATAGTTCCTCTCTGTTTTAGACAAAGTTCTTGAAAAAAATGCAATAGGCGCCTCTGTACCATTTGGTAGGATGTGGCTCAGGATGGCTCCTACCCCAAAAGGTGAGGCGTCACAAGTTACAGTTAATGGAAGTGTCTCATTATATTGGATGAGCACTGANATGATCTGTGATGATGGAAAAGGATCTTCCATACACGTACTCGTGGAACCTTTTGATTGCAGATACAATAGCGAGGGCTTCCGAATCTAGGTGACTATAGTTCCTCTCTGTTTTAGACAAAGTTCTTGAAAAAAATGCAATAGGCGCCTCTGTACCATTTGGTAGGATGTGGCTCAGGATGGCTCCTACCCCAAAAGGTGAGGCGTCACAAGTTACAGTTAATGGAAGTGTCTCATTATATTGGATGAGCACTGAATCCGAAGTTAAAAGGTCTTTTACTTGTTGGAAAGCCTGCTCCTCCCGACGTCCCCAAAACCAGGAAGCCTTCTTGTCGAGGAGTCTATGTAGGGGTTCAGCAACAGTCGCCTTCTGGGGTAGGAAGATGTTATAAAAGTTAATGAGTCCCAGGAAGGCTTGGAGGTCTTTTTTGTTTTTTGGTCTTAGGGCATTTTTGATGGCAGCCAATTTTTTTTCAGTAGGGTGAATTCCTTGTTTCTCAAGAAGGTAACGAAGAAATTCAACCCTTTCAGTGCATAACTGGCGCTTTTCCTTCTTTACCATGAGGCCACGTCTTGGAACTTTTGTAGAACAGTTCTTAGGTGTTTTTCTAACTGCCTTCTTGTAGGGGCGACTATCAATACATCATCGAGATAGGGCACGACCCCTTTAATGCCCTGTAACAACCTTTCCATCAAACTTTGGAAAATGCCTGGTGCTACACTTACTCCGAACTGGAGTCTGTTACATTTGAACACGCCCATGTGCATAACTATGGTTTGGGCTTCTGTGGTTTCGGCATCTACTAGCAACTGTTGATAAGCTTGGGCCAGGTCAAGCTTTGCGAATACTTTTCCGCCCCCAAGTGAGTGAAGGAGATGTTGGACCATGGGTACCGGATAGGCGCTCTGCTGTAACGCGTGGTTGAGGGTAGCCTTGTAATCCCCACAGATTCTCAAAGATCCATCAGGTTTTAGGGGAGTTACAATTGGGGTTTCCCATCAGGTATGATCGATGGGTTCTAACACGCCTTGTGCAATTAGTTTGTCCAGTTGCTCGTCAATTTTTGGTTTGAGAGCAAAGGGAACTCAGCGTGGCTTTAGGCGAATGGGTGCTATATCAGGGCAGAGATTAAAAGAGACAGAGGACCCCTTGTACTTGCCTAATTTTTCAGTGAAGACTTCTTGCAAGTCTCGGATGAGACTGTAGTCTTCGTCTACAGTCTGGTAGATGCTTGCCATTTCGATTCCTAATGGCGCGAACCACTGTAGACCCAATAAGCTTGGCCGGTCTCTGTCAATGATGGTGAGGGGTAGTATTGCGGTGTGGTCCTTGAAGGAGACCTGGATGTGACTGGAACCAGCAACTGGAATTCTGTTTCCCTGGTACTCCTTTAATATAAGTCTCTGGGTGCTGAGATCCTGGTGGCGGATGTTGGGAATCAGCTGCTTAAGGGTTTTCCAGGAGACCATGGATAGGGAAGACCCGGAGTCCACTTCCATGATGCATGGACGATTTTCAATGGTGACCTTTACACGGATTTTTTTTGGCATCTAAAGATGAAGTGTGGCCGATGGTGATGGTCTGATGTGCCTCTTCCCGTCTGGTTGCACCAGTAAACATACGGTTTCTGTTGTACTGGTTCCACTGGTTGTTCGGGTGGTCCCAATTTGTGGGTGGGGTGCCTCCTGATTGGCAGAAGTTATTTTCTTTCCGTTTGGGACTGGATCCTCTCTTGTTCCGGCACACCTTAGCAATATGCCCTCTTTTTTCACAGGAATAACAGATGGCATCAAGGAACCTGCATTCGGATCGTGGGTGGTTTCCCCCGCATTCAGTGCATTGAAAATTTGATTTACGACCCCGCTCGTTTTGTTGCTCACATTCTGACCTGAGTCTATAGATGTCTTCCTCCTCACTATCCGATGAGGAATCGATGTCTTCGTGGTGGGTGGTTGACATGTATTTTTCTGATGGTGTTGCCGTATCGTTGGTGGGTTGGCGGCTGGCCCCATTTGCCCAGTGCATTCAGGCTGCTGATTTGCGGGTGGCTTCCACTGCAGTGGCGTCAGCTATGGAATCTGTGAGGGTGATGTCTCCTTTGGCCATGATCTTGCTTTGGACTGTTGGGTCTCTTAGACCAAGGACGACTCGATCTCTCATGGCTTCCTCTAGATTAGTGAAGCCACACAATCCACCTAAATTTCTTAGGTCAGCTACAAAGTCCCCGATGTTCTCACCTTCGCGTTGATCCCTCTGGTAAAATTCGTGTCTATGAATGAGGTTTGGTACTGCTGGAGCATAATGGGCACGAAGGATGGGAGCAAGGGTACCCCAGTCCATCGACTTGACTTCAGCCGGTTTGGCAAGTGCCTTTGAAAACAGCGGGACTGCAGTGCATCAGGAAAACCGCACGTTTTTTGCTAGACGTCGCATCCTTTAGATTGTTGGACTCCAGGAACATTTGAAACCTGTCCATATACGAGTCCCAGTCTTTGCTAGCTGGATCAAATGGGGAGGGTGGTATAGCACTGTTGGCCATTCTGCCGATGTCTGCGCACTGTCAGCCACGTGCTCTGTCAGTCTTCTGCAAGTGCTCAGTCAGCTCTGTCGTCTCCGTATCCCATCCTCATCGCCAGTGTGTGTCTGGAAGAATGGGCGCAATAACGGAGACGAGACCTCAGATAGTAACTTCAGCTCTTTATTCGTGACTTCTGATCTGGGCGAGAAGCCCTGGCTGCAGCAGCTCCTTTTATAGAGCTGGCTGCAGCTAAATGTCCAATGACAACGATTTAAGCTTGCCGCGTTTGGTTTGCCCAATCGCGGCAGCCCGTTAACCAGCCAATCAGACTAGCCTGGAGCGACCAATCATGACCCGCTGTTAGCGGACCAATCAGGTTTGCAGGTTTACGAGCCTGCTAGTCCGGAACAGTTTCTAATTTTCCACAGAACAGATTAAAAAACAGCACTGCAAGAAGTAATCCCTGAATTTGTTTTTGCTTTGCAATGCTGCATCAAGTGAAAACAGAGGGGTTCACAAGTTAAGGGATTAAATTTTCAAAGAAGCTGATCATCTTTGCTGATTCGTGCGTTAGAGCAGATTGCTGCATCTCAGCTGAGCTAAAAAACAGTTCAACTCACTGAGGGCAATCTTTGAGTACTCCACCTATGCGTAAAATGCGTGCCGGGGCGTACATCCTTTATTCCATTGATTTTTAGCTCAGCTGATTCATGCAGATTGCTGCGTCTCAGTTGAGAAAAAAAAATCTCAGGCGATGTTTGAGAACTGCGCGAGGGCGATGTTTGAGTGCATGTGTGTGCGCCTGTAGAATGTATGCACGTGCAAACCAATACCAGTTAAAACTGGTAGCGTGCAATTTGGAATCCCACCACTGTTTGCAATGCTGTGTCAGTGAAAATGCTGGGGTCCACATGTTAAGGGATCAATGTCCTGGGATTAGGTTTTCAAAGAAGCTGATCGTCTTTGCTAATTTGCTTTGCCGTCTTTCCAGAAGTCAAAAACAACATGACTCCTCATTTATGCTGAACAAAATGTTTCAGATTTGAACATGGCAAGATCTATATATGTTTAACCGAACAAGGAAATCCAGCGTACATCATGCCTCTGGCCTGTACTTCTGAGGAAATACGAAATGTGTGCAGGCAGCCCAGTTTTCAATTCATTTGTTTGGTAGGGGTATTGTTTCCTTCTTGATTGTTGGTTTGATGTTGGTCTTGGTGTTAATGCTCATCTAAGTGTTGGTTCTGGTAGGGAGGAGTTTTGGTCTTTTTGCTCCCTTTTTGTCTTGTTGACTGTCTCTTTTACACACTACGTAGTTGTTATTTCTGTCTATTTGTCTCTTGATGGCCAGTTTCTCAGAATGGTAGGCTTCTAGGAATTCTCTCCTGTTTTTGGACTTGGCTTGGTCTAAGATGCTCAATAATATGGATGCAAAAAGGCAATTTCTATTCTCCCCAATAAGATTGTGTAACGTTTCTAGGACAGAAAACCAAGTATTGCCTCATAACCTTTCTTTTTCTTATAAAATCCTGTCTCATAATTAGGGCCAAATTTAGCATCAATGTCTCAGTGTTTCTCAACCTTGGCCACTTGAAGAAGTGTAGACTTCAACTACCAGAATTCATGCTAGAGAGAAAATTTTGGGAGTTGAAATCTACACATCTTCAAGAGGTCAAGGTTGAGATATAGTGCCCTAGTTCAGGGGCCTCCAAACTTTTGGACCTTAGGGACCACCCAATTCATAATTTTAAATCCTGCAGACCACTAATATGAATTCAGCATGCTGCCCACTGAATCACCTGGAATCCCACTGATGGGGATGGGATCCTTCAGACACTTAGTTTGGCTGCCTGTTTCTGCAACCTTAAATATTCAAGAGTCATTTGGACCCATTTCCCACAGAAAACAAAACACTGGGATCTCTCCTCTCTCTCTCTCTCTTTCTGTCTTTTGCCCCCCGTCCCCCCCCTCCCCAGGGGTGAGGGTGGTGGAAAGGAACCTTAGAACTGGTGCATCAGTCCTTCCACTGGCAGTATCACCTCTGCTACCCCAGCTCCCTGTCAGCCATCTGGTCTTCAGCACGTGGCTTGTTGGCCTCTGAACATCAGATTCCCACAACCCAGCACCAGTTCAGAGATTCCTTTCCCCCCACAGGCCAGGGAACACCTGGGAAGGGCTCCAATGCTGCAATCTCCCATGTGCTACCCTCCTTCCCCACACACGAGTCCATCACTGCTGGTATCACCCCTGTTGCAGACACAGAGACGCTGTGGACCACCAAAATTTTCTCATGGACCGTTGGTTGCCAACCTCTGCCAAGTTGGTGGACATGTGGAAGGGGGGAGAGAGAGTGAGATCCCTTGGTGACTACATCCATGCTTTCATTAATTTTTTCAAAAATTTTTTTATTGATTTTTAAAAACAAGCATAAACAAACAAAACATAAAACATCTTTTTTGAAAGCAGCTTGATCCCGGGTTACATCTCTTCATACAGACACAAATTCAAATTCATGTTCATTTTATGTACCATTCCATATCTTATTACCATTCTGCATTTTCTGTATAGTTTCTCCCCTCTTTTAACTTTTTTAATTTAATTTTATTTATTTCATCTCAATTCAGATCATTATACTTATATTCTTTGTCTGTCCTGTTTCCAGCTGTCTATTATCTTTCCTCATTAAACAAAATTTCTCCTGTAATCACTGATTAGAGTATGACGCCTTTATATCTTTCCTCCAAATTTATAAAACTTAGTATAATACATAACTTCCATTCGGATTCTGCTTAGTACATTCTAAAGTTACATACTATATTTTAAAAAGAGAAAAAATTATAAATATATAATATAATTAAAACAACAATCCATACCAATTCAAATCTATTGTTAATATTAGTATTCATTTAGATCTTAAACATTTTACACATTACTTTTCAAATAAGTATCATACTTCTATGGGAACACTTATAAACTTTCCATAGTTACTTCCCCCCCACTTCACTCATATTTTAAAACATTATATCATTAAAATATTCCCATTCCTTCCTAGTTCAATTCTCTCATTTATTTCATTTCATTTATTTTGTTCACAAAAGTTTCACTGAATTACACTGAGTATTTTATCCCACTTTTTAATCATATGTTGTTTCCAATTTTCTAACATTGTTTCTAATACAAATAGAACAATACAATCTTATGTACCTTTGCAGAATCACTTTTTCAGTTAAATTTTTACCCATTATCTCGAAATAAGTCCTGTTTCTTTACATCTTGCTCCACACCTTTGTAGCTTCTCTTCCCTTCCTTCCTCCCTTGCTTCTTCTCTCTGCCCTTTTTACCCCCTTGTCTCTCCACCTCCATTTCCCTCTTCTGTGTTCCCCTTTTCTGTTGCTTTCTAACATTATAACCACTTTTCACCTTATTTTTCTCTTTTTTGGTTGTTTTTTTGGGTCTTAAAGTCTCCATGCTCTTTTCCCCCTTTCCCCCTTCTTCCCTAAGTAAAGTTACTTGTTCGTCAAAGAGTGATGAGTATAAATAATTTTCACTGGGATGGTCTCTTTAATATATAAAACCACTCCTCTTTTCTTACATTGGGTCAAAGAAGTAAATATTTTCCCTAGTTTTGGCTGTATCAACAATTGTTCATATTGTTTTTTAATATGTACTTCTTGTAGGCAGATTATATTAAATTTTAATATCTCTAATTTATGGAAGGTTTCTCTTCTTTTAACGGCTGAATTAAGTCCATTTATATTAATTGTAATCATTTTTTTCTCTTCCATGGTTATATTTTGTAGTTTGGTTTGACAGCTCTCGTGGATCTTGGTTCACGTTGTTCTTTGGCTTCCTCCTTTCCACCAACTGCCTCTTTTTCAGTCGTCATTTGGCAGTCCTCTTGGAATTCAATTAGTGAAATTTCTTTTTCTGCCTCTTCCTGTTTCCCTCTGAAAAATTCTGTGTAAAATGATTCTGCTTTCTCAATTGAGTCAATTCTATATCTCTGTTCTTGCCATGTGAACATTAAACCTTCTGGAATCAGCCATCTATAATTCACCTCATTTTTAAGTAGCATTTTGGTCAGTAATCAGTATTCTCTTCTAATCTGTCTCACTCTTCTGGGTACTGGTTTCAAGACCACAATCTCCTTGTCTTTGTATTTTAATGTTTTCTCTCTTGCCACTTGCAATATTTGCATTTTAATGGCTTTCTTTGTAAATCTGATGTGAACTTCTCTTGGTAAGCTATTTCTCATTGCATATCTTGTAAAGACTCAATAGACCTCATTTATTCCATCCATCATCTTCTCTTCAGTTATTTCCAAAGCTTCAGCCAATATTTCTATCATTATCTCAGCTAGATTTTTGTCCTTTTTCTTCCTCTATGTTTTGGAATCTAAGATAAAATTCTGATCTGTCCAACCCTCATCTCAGCATACCACTTTTATCTTGTTCAACCACAGTAAATCTATTATCAATGTCTCCAATCTTCTTGTCTCTTTGTTTATCTTCTTCTTCAATTTTTTGGAGTCTCTCATCATACTTCATCATCTTTTGTTGGATGTTCTCCCCCTTTTCATTGGTTTTCCCTGTTCTTTGTTCAATGTTCTCTATTCTCTTTTCAATATTCTCTGATCTTGTTTGAATATTTTGAATTCCTTGCATAATCATCTGCAGGGTCACTTTTTCTTGTTCTTTTTCTTGCCTTAACATTGTCTGTATTGAACGTTGTCCTCCAGATGGTGGAGAGGAAGAAGTAGAAGTTGAGGAACCAGGAGCTGTTAATTTCCTACTCATTTTGAGCAATTCAAAATCTTCAGGTTCTTCTAGACCTTAATCCAATTGTGAAATAACCAATTGCAGTTCCAAATAAAAATAGTAGGAAAAAAGAAGCCAAATAGTAATAATAATTTAAAAAGAGAAAAAAAATTATTCAGGTTCTTGTATACCTTAATCCAATTGATTGGTTAGATAACAGTAAAAATTCAAAAATGAAGGAAAGGACCATAAACACACACACAAAAAGAAAAAGTTGTAAAAATCTAAAAAAGGTGGAAAAGTGAAGAATAAAAAGCTAAAAAAAAGGGGGGGGAATTCTTCAGGTTCTTCAACACCTTAATCCAATTAAGAGGTCTCAAATATAAAAGGATGCATAAGAGAAAAAAAAGGCCAATGAAATAAACAAAACATAACAAAACAATATGGAAAGTAGATGGAAAGACAAAAATACCAGGAAGGGAGAGAGAAAAAAAGGCTACTCCCTTAAAAAGAAAAGGAAGGGAATCATTAATACTAAAGCTTTTCCTTTAAAATAAAAAGCAAGCGTAGAAATTTAACTTCCAAAGACAAGAAAAAAAACAAAGACAAGTTCCAAAGAGCCAAAAATCCAAATAGGTATTACAAAAAGTAAACTGATGAGGAGGGGTAACGCAGTTTAGAAAAAATTAAAAGAGCACATTGCACTTTGTTTAATTATCCAAGGCTCTTGTTATAACTCTCTTCTCCAGAGACTTATCACCTTTTCTTTTCCTATAAGCTTCAACACCAGACTCCAGCTGTTGATAGAAACCCAGAAGAGCACATGCAATAATACTCTCCCATGCTTTTCCCTCTATCTTATCAAATAGCAATGTCCTTGAAAAGAAGTCTCAGTTCTTTCTCAGCTTTGTCTGGTCAAGAAAAAGAAATAGAATATTTCCAAGCCTCTAGTTGGCAGTGTTACAAAATTTCTTTGCTTTCACTTTCCCCCTCCTTTTCCAAGCAAAATATAATAAGAATTAATTAAAAAAAGAAAAGATATTTAAAAAAATAACTAAAAGGGAGTCTCCAGCCTGAAATATTATAAAGTCAAAAAGGAGAACAGGAATAGATGAAAGAAGAGAAAAAAACCAGTCCAGTTTCAAAATATAAGATCATGTGTAGAAAATCCAGCAATGAGGAAAAAAAAAAATATTACTTTGACATTCCTGTTTAAAATCACCGCTTAGTCACTTCTGTCAAATCTTTTACAGATTCTTTCTTTTCCTTAGAGTGTCCTTTCAAATCTTAAAATAAAGAAAAAGTTCTTACCAAACCGGCACACTCTCTCTTTCCGTTCTCTTTCGTTTCGGAGCCGTCCCAACTTCAGCAGCTTTAATGGCTGCCTCTTTGCCGCTGGCAAAAAGAGCTTCTCCTGGATCAACCAGGGACTTTGCAGTATCCCCGGGATCGACAGGACATGCTCTTTATATTCACCATCTCTTCAGGATGGTTTAGATCCACTTGGACCGTCCAGGAGCAAAGATATCGGCAGCGATCTCAGACCTCCAAGATTGCATGCCATATCATTGCGATGCCAGCTCCGCCCTGGCCTCAGAACACAGCTGGATCCTATTTCAAAAAAATATTAATGACTCAACTCCTTGAAGTACCCTGTTTCTCCAACAATATGGCCTCCCCCAATAGGAAGTCCCAGCATGTTTTATAGGCATGAAATGAAATTAAGCCCCTCCCCCCAAATTAAGGCCTATATTAAAACATGCAAAATGGGGGGGGGAATGGTGGGGTGGGCTTGCTGTTAGGAAGTACTTTTGTTGCACACCCGGATATGATGCTGCCTGCGTTGACCCCGATACGAAGTGCCCCACCAATGCCTAGGTCAACATCCAAGCCATCACCGCCTGCCTGAAGATGCAAGGGGGGGGAATTAAGTCAACCCTGAAAAGACGGCCTAACCATTTTTTCGGGGCTCAAAAAAAAATAAGACCCGGGCTTATTATATGAGAAACACGGTAGCTACTCATTTTGCGGTCCTGAAAATAGACACGCCTACTTTAATGCCTAGCAGGGAACTGCTGGTCTCACTTGCATCTAAGGTCCAAAGAAATTCCAGTGCTACCCAATGAAGGAAAGAAATCAAACTCTGCAAGAAGGCCAGTGGGGAACCTTAAATAAAACCCTACTTTAATGTCATGCACACCCTAACAAACAAATACTTTGGATTGCAATTCACACCAGCCATCTTGCAGATATACCTCATGGCTGCTTCTGAATAATTATTGAAGCATACCGAATCTTACTTATACGCTATTCATATAATGCCACAAAATTTAAGATTTTCTTTCAAGCATTTGGTCATATGAATGCTCTGAAGACCCATTGTGGCCTAGGATCTTGTTGTTTTTCCTGATCTATGCACTATCCATTGTTAGCTGTGCCTATACAGGTCTTCCTCAACTTACAACAGTTCATTTCTTGACCGTTCAAAGTTACAACAGACCTGCAGAAAGTGACTTATGACCATTTCAGTATTTCAACAACCATTTCAGCAACTCCATGGTCACATGATCAAAATTCAGAAACTCGGCAACTGCTTTGTATTTATGACCATTGCTATGTCCCAAGGTCATGTGATCCCCTTCTGCGACCTTCTGACAAGCAAAGTCAATGGGGAGGCCAGATTCACTTAACAGCCATGTTACTAACTTGACAGCTGCAGTGATTCACTTAGCAACTGTGGCAAAAAATGAGGCAAAATCATTTAACAAATGCCCCACTTAAGAACATAAATTTTGGGTTCAATTGTGGTCATAAGTCGACAACTACCTGTGTCATATTTGAAAATACCTCATGAGAGAAACTCCATGGGCTGATATATAGGAATCCAACTGTTTTGCAAATTGTAGGTGAAAAGAATCCACATGGGCAGCTTTAGATTATTACAATGCAGGAGATGCAGGTTCCCCTTCTCTTTAAATCATCCTATTTATATTTGGTCTGAGGATTATGTGGGAGAAGAGGCCACTTTGTAAATAATCGTTCTTTCTTCCACCTACCCTTTCATTGTTTCTTAGCATGATAGCATTTTTATTAATGTAAATGTTATGGACTAAGCCAACTCAGCGAAACAACCCTAAACAGCTTTTACTTTACAGCAGGCTTGTAATCCTGCACTTCTCATTGGCCCACAAATAGCGAGTCGTGATTGGTCATTTTTGGCCAGTCTGATTGGCTGTTAATGGGCCCCTCTGATTGAACGCTTGCAAAAGCGGTAAACTCAAACCATTGGTTGTTTTGACAGCAATCAGCTCTATAAAAGAGCTGCTGCTGCCCAAGTATTTGCTCTGTTCTTATTTTACAATAAAGAGTTGAAGTCACAGTTCGATGTCTCCTCTCCGTTCCTTGTGCCCATGCCCAGGACTTAACAGTAATCCTCCATCTCTTCCTGAAGGGGCAAAGGACAAATGGGAAGATAATTCAATCTGGTGCCAAATGAAGACACACACAATTATTTATCTTGCTCTGGTAGATAACTGCCTGCTGAAAAGAATCCATGGCCTATCAGGGAGAAAACAACTGGGCTTAGTTTATGTTTTGTTAGAAGATCACGATAACCTAACTGCAAACAAACAGCAGAAGTGAAGGCTTCCTTTTATGAGATATGGGGAATTAATCTCAGATGGATTACCTGAGGAACATGTGTAGTAAAAAAAGTGTTAAGTTCTGCGCATGGGCGCAAGAATTGGAGATGAGACGATGAACAGTGAACTTCAACTCTTTATTTAACATTGTGGAACAGAGCAAAAACTTTATTGAAGCACTTTTATTAATTCACAACAAAAAGTATGTGGGAAGATGTTCTCCTTTCATAGTGTTAAAGTGCACTTTCATATCATTTTTATACAGTAGTGTAGAGGAATATGAGCAGACAGGATATCGATCACTGTAATAAATACTGAAATACCTATTTTAAATAAAATGTGTTGAGCTTTTGAGAGAGAAAGAGGAAGGAAGAGGGAGATGTGGGGAGAGAGAATTTCATGGTGTATGTTCAGTGGAACCTATGAAATTCTATGAAGTGCACTCTCTCTAGTCATTTCTGTACGTATACCAATAAAGGAAAATATTTGTAGCTCAGGACTGAAATTTGGAGTCTTTAGTGCTCTCTGACCTTGGCTGTTTTCTTGCAGATGTAACATCATCCGGGCACTGATGAAGTTAGCTAGTTTGGGTAATGAAATGTCTGCAAGAAAACAATCAAGCTCAGAAAACACCAAGGGCTTCTATACATTTTTCAACTACAGACCCTTGAAAAAGGGCCCTTGGGTTGGTTGGAAATGCATCAGGCATCAATATTGCAAGGATACTTTAAGGATCATATTTGTCTTTGTTCGTGCTGTCTCCTTGCATTTTATTTCTGTGGTCATCGGTTTTTCACATTCCTTTCATTATATTCAGTGCTAGTATAGTTGGGCTGCAAAAGTTCAGATATCCATGGGGTAATGTAGAAAAAAAACTAGCCTTTTCAGTCTTTCAATGCATGTCCACGTTTCTGCAGCTCAGGTAAGTTTGCCCTTTTATATTTATCTCGAATGTTAGAATGTCTCTCACAGTGATAAGATTCCAAAAATGGTCCTCAAGAGGAAACATCAATGGTTCCCCTGCAGAGATGCTATTTCAAGTTCTATAGACCTGTCAGCAAAGGTGTTTCATCTTGGGAGGAGAAAGAGCTATCAAGGTTCAAAAACCTATTTTTGTATTGAGATGGAGGCTGCAATTCTACCACCACTTTTTAATATGAGTCATTCAATTCAACATCATTTATTCCTGAATGGTAATTACTAGGATTTTTGGTAAAAAGTGCATTATACTTTTAAAATGCACGTTGGATTCCAATGTACATTTCTAGGTTCAATACTTGCTCACCCATAAAAGTCTGATTTGAAGGGAGACAGACTGCTCACATTGTATTGTGATTGTATTGTGGAGAATTTCAATTGGAGAGAGACATTTTAAACTAGGAATGCTCTGTTCACACAAAGCTTCTGTTTTTAATTTTAGGTGAACTCCCTTGCTATTATAGACACAAATCCAACATTTCAACTGTACCTGGAATGGAAGATATACAGTTTATTTTATTTTATTTATTTTGTCAAGCATGCATTTGATAATATATATAAGTATAAACATGATTCTTAATACATGAAATAGATACAAATAAAAGGGAACATTAAGACAGGGATGGTAGCCACATTGGTGTACTTATGCACGCCCCTTACAGACCTCTTAGTAATGGAATGAAGTCAACAGTAGACAGTCTGAGGTTAAAGTGTTTGGGGTGAGTGGAAGAAGCCACAGAGTCAGATAGAGTATTCCAGGCATTGACCATTCTGTTGCTGAAGTCGTATTTCCTGCAGTTGAGTTTTGTGCGGTTTACCTTGCATTTGTATCTAAATGTCAGGTTTCCAAATGATGAAGTCCATTTAAAAAGAAAAGAGCCAAGTCCATCTTCCAAAACAATTTATTTTATTTAGGAAAGCATCAAATTGGCAAAGTTTGTGGTAATTCCAGGTCTGACAAAACCCGGAATTACCCCACATTATCAGAAGTTAGAAACAACTCCCAAAAGTCACATTCTCCAATAAAGGTAATTCAACATTGTTTGATGTCATAAATCTCCACCTAAAGGGGCCTGAACACAGTTAGCTCATTTTCCCACAGGAAGAAGAATCACCTAGCCTAAACAACTCTCCCTATCTCCACTCCTCCCCCCCTTAGGAATGTGGCAAGCCTGAAACCCTTCCCCCATGACCGACAAAGAGAAAATAAGAAAAAGAACATATACTAACCCTAACTAAAATGGCTACACATATTTCAATTTCGGGCCTGACACTATCGTGTGCTCGTGTATGTTGAGGTTGAAGCTGAAGTAGTCATTGACAGGTAGGACATTGTAATGGATAATTTTATATACTACGCTTAGGTCAGACTGAAGGTGGCGTAGTTCTAAATAATTTAAGCCTAAAATTTCAAGTCTGGAGGCATAGGGTATTCTGTTGCAAGTAGAGGAGTGGAGGACTTTTCTCATTAAATACTGTAATTGTATTAATGTCAGATTGCAATGCGGATTCCAGACAGATGGGCTGTATTCAAGAATTGGTCTAGCAAATGTTTGGTATGTTCTAGTTCAGGGGTCTCCAACCTTGGCAACTTTAAGACTTGTGGACTTCAACTCCCAGAATTCCTCAGCCAGCTTTGCTTTAAAGTGGTACCTAGTTTTGCTGGCTGAGGAATTCTGGGAG
>BHEV01010350.1:0-35400 GCA_004319985.1 Emydocephalus ijimae | reverse complement strand
AAAAAAAAAATGAAACAAGAAAGCTCAGTTTTAGTGTTCTTGGTCCTTGTCATTTTCCCTTGTGAATTTTCTTTTGTGTTTCAGGTTCAGTGTCTCAAAGAATGTTGACCATCTTGGTCCAGTTGAGAAGAGCACTGGAGTCTTTGGCAAGCCAGTTCAGTTCTATCCCCTTCAAAAAGACACTTTTGGCGGCCCTCCTGTTGTGTCTCATTGTAGTGAGGCTTGACCCAGGTAGGGGACAGAGGAAGAAGAAGCATCTAGAGATATAGTTTCTTGTCTGAAGACAACTAGGAATATGGGGCAGAAAGTGGAGGAAATGAGTAATTAAACAATGGCACAATGTGTGAACCAAGAAGGTTTCTGGGTAACTCCCACGCTGATGATGCTCAGGAAGCTATTGAAAACCATCTGATCTCCCAAATATTGGAGTTGATTGATGGTGGAGCCCCTGTTGGTTTTTTTTTTTTCCTTTCTTCTTTCTTGCATATGTCTGTTTCCAGGCTGCTTATGAATCCCTCTCTTTTTTTTGGTATTCTTACTTTTTTAACTGTGATTGGAAATTGTGTAGCCTCTAAATTGCATAAATAAAATAAACCCTGGCTCTATCTTCTGGTCTTGGGATCTTGTTTTTGGAAGGTACTCCTATCACCACATGTCTTTAGACAAATGATTGTACTTAATATCCTCTAATCTCAATGTGTGAGATAGATAGAGATCCACATAACCTGTGCTTCATTATGTGTAAACGAAAAACAGGTTGATCAAAGGAAAATGCTGTTGTACCACTTCTTAAAACAATAGTTCAAGGTAGGTGGCTATCAATTGTAACTCTTGGGAGATAGATCTATCTTACAGGAGCTGAATGAAATCAAACATGATTGTTATTACAATTACTAATTTGATCCAAGTTACCAAGAAAAGCAGCTGGCAATTAGTTACAGTGAAAAAATGCATTATTATGATAAGAAGCTTTAATGAGGAGAATACTAGTTCATTTAAAGATTAAGAATTTCATAACAATACATTTTGGTGCTAAGTTTGTTCAGAGGTAATAAATGTCAGAGACAAAAAAAGTAGACACGTGTAATTAAAATAATCTTATGCTATATTTATAGCAAATGTGTTACTTCCTTAGAATGACTTGATGCCCAATGCTAAAGTTTCCTACTTGCCTCCTTGTATTTTTCCCTTTGCTTCTTGTGAATGTTTCCCTCATATCACAATCTTAGGAGAGCAATGTTGTGGCTTTCCTTTTTCCTGACCTCTGTGAGTTCTTCCAGATTGTCTGCTTTCTGCCAGAGAAACGCATCCAAATTCAGAAGATTAAAGGTGTCTTCTCAATAGTAAGAGAGAGTGAGGAGATAAAATCCATATCCCTCAGGGTGAGCGTTGATTGATGAAATGATTGATTAAAAATTCAGACTATCTGCCTATCTCAGATCTGACTATCTGACTATCTCAGACAGATAGCTGCCTATCTGTGATTAAATCAAGCTTGAAGGCTGCCTTTCAAAACAATATCACAAAAGGACCCCAATTTGGTTGGGGGTGTATTGAAGCCACAAGGAAATTAGCATATGGCATTAATTTTATTTTTCTTCTGTTCTCTTTCCCCTCCCTCCTAGCATCCCCTACTTCTCTACCCTTCCTCTACAGGCTGACCCAACTTTTCCATCAAGCTCGTTTGGCTTTACTTCCTCCAAGCAGAAGACCTCCTGTTCAAGACTAGCTTGCTCTTGTCATCTCTGGATACTATGATATGCTCCAAAGTCAACACTGCAGGTTTGGGGACAATGCTGAACATAAAGCTACGGGAGTTTCTTCCAAGACCAAGAATGTGTTCTAAAAGTGGATATGGCTGGATGGAATACAAAAGTCCATATGAAGAGGTTTCTCTTGTATTAGAACGTGCTTTTTGTGGTCATTCCTGTTTAGAAACATGTTTATTTTAAGTGTGTGACATTTGCTTCCAAGTAAACATTGAGATCAAGGTGTGACAGACTATTTCAGGTGTTTTTTTAAATCTTCACTTTGGCAAGGAGACATTCAACTTTTTTTTTCTATCTGGGAAAGACTATGCCTGCCTCTCATCTTCTGGTATACATTTGTCATGCAGAAGTTTTTTTTTCTCTACCTGGCTGTGAGGCCCTCCAAACCAAAGAAAGACACCTGTTGATTCTTCCAAGTAGATTTCTTTATTCCACACCAATAGACAGCATCTTGCCAGACTAAAGCATTCTACTATATACATCGAGCATATTCTCTGAGAACTATTAAGGAGGCAATGTCTCAACTACTTCTTCTCACATTATCTGAAGTGAGCTGCCTCTTATTTCTCTGGAATACACCCCCCTCTCATGGCAATCCAGTCCACAACATTCCACCATGGTGGCTGCCTTCAGATGGGATCCCATTGCCCTCATTCATCAGATCATATCTGGAGAGCAAACAGCTGGTGCAGATTCCATGTAAAATTTATGAGTGTTTTTGTGCAAAGAAGAGGAAGTGATACTTCCAGAGAAAGCAGAGAAGCCATATCAAATTAAGTGGTTTTCTCTTTAACTTTAAGACTGAGCTGCCAGCGCAGAAAGCAAGATATGAAATGATTAATCACTTTAATCCCAACCTTCCTTTCATCCCTTTACCCNTCTTTATTCCACACCAATAGACAGCATCTTGCCAGACTAAAGCATTCTACTATATACATCGAGCATATTCTCTGAGAACTATAAAGGAGGCAATGTCTCAACTGCTTCTTCTCACACTATCTGAAGTGAGCTGCCTCTTATTTCTCTGGAATACACCCCCCTCTCATGGCAATCCAGTCCACAACATTCCACCATGGTGGCTGCCTTCAGATGGGATCCCATTGCCCTCATTCATCAGATCATATCTGGAGAGCAAACAGCTGGTGCAGATTCCATGTAAAATTTATGAGTGTTTTTGTGCAAAGAAGAGGAAGTGATACTTCCAGAGAAAGCAGAGAAGCCATATCAAATTAAGTGGTTTTCTCTTTAACTTTAAGACTGAGCTGCCAGCGCAGAAAGCAAGATATGAAATGATTAATCACTTTAATCCCAACCTTCCTTTCATCCCTTTACCCATCAGAGGCCCTGGGTCTTTTCGTGGGGAGTATAGACATTGCTTTTCCTGACTTGGTAGTGAGACCCAGAATCACCTTAGAAGGGTAGCATATAAATATAGCAATTTTTTTTAAAAAAGCCCTTGCTAATGAGCGATAGATTCTTGTGATCTTCTGTGTAGGTCTTTATATAAGGAAGAGCTGTGATGCTTTTAGCAACTTTGCTCGTTATTTTGTAAGGGTTAGGATGAGTAAGCATTTTCAGGGATGGGAGAAATTTGCAAATGATATTACATGTTGTTTAAACCAGTTGCTGTCCCCGTTTAATGTCTATTTCATGTTTTAAAAAGTGTTTTGGTTTTATTTGTTTGGCATCTTTCATCATCTGTACCAAAGAGAAATTAGATGAAGAAGAAATGGAATACTACCAAGGCAAGATACCCACATAACAATGCTTTCTTTTCTTGCCTTCAAATCAGTCTTGATTCTTGGCAGCTATGAGGACAAATGCCAGGGGGTTTCCAGGCAATATTTTCAGAAGCACTTTGACCTTGTCTCCTGCTTCCTAGGGTTGAGAGGATGTGACGGGCTCAAGGGCACCCAGCTAGCTTCCCAGTGTAAGGAAGGATTAGAGCTCAAAATCCCCTGCTCTTAGTCCAGTGCCTTAACCACTAAAGCAAACTGGCTTGTATCTGCATGGATTGCAAAAGTATCCCAATGCATTAGAAAGCTACATTTTTTTTATTTTACTTGGGATTCAAAACATATATTTGCAAAGAATGCTGATGTATACTTTTATGCTTCAGCTGTTTGTTTTGAATATTGAATGTTGCCCAGAGTCAGACAGTGTAAGAAATCTAATAAATGAAATTATTTATTTTCCTTCTTAACAGATAATCAGAGTTGGAAGGGACCTTGTAGGTCATCTAGTCCAACCCCCACACCCATTCTGACAAATGGCAGTCCAATCTCTTCTTGAAAATCTCAAGTGATGGCACTCCCACAACTTCCGAGGGCAAGCTGTTCCATTGGTTGATTGTTCTCACTGTCAGAAAGTTTCTCTTTGTTTCCAGGTTAAATCTCTTTGTTCAGTTTCCATCCATGGTTCCTTGTCTGGCCTTCAGGTGCCTTGGAAAATAGATTGACCCCTTCCTGTCTGTGGCAGCCCCTCAGATATTGAAGCACTGCTATCATGTCTCCCCTGGTCCTTCTCTTTACTAGACTAGCCAAGCCCAGTTCCTGCAACTGTTCTTCATATGCCTTAGTCTCCAGTCCTCTAATCATCCTGGCTGCTCTTCTCTGCACTTTTTCTAGAGTCTCAACATCTTTTTTATAGTGTGGTGACCAAAACTGGATGCAGTATTCTAGGTGTGGTCCGACTAAGGCTTTTTAGAGTGGTATAAGTACCTCCCTTGATCTTGATTGTATCCCTTGTTAATGCAACTTAGGATTGCATTCGCTTTTTGGGCTGCTGCTGCATACTGCTGACTCATATTTATCTGGTTGTCCACTCAGACTCCAAGATCCCTCTCACAGTTACTCAGTAACGCTGAACTCCAGTTTTTGTTTTGACTTTGTCAATGCAATTGCAATAGATAAACTGTGTTATATTTTGACCACATACCCCCTCCCCTGTAGGCAGCAATAAATTATATTTTACAGGCTAAAGATAATGCTAAGTGGAACTCTGGGATGCAATGCTGACCAAACACTTATTAGCTAAAGTGGAGCTTACAAAGCAAAACAAAAATAACAGCTGAAAAAACTGCCAAACTGAAGAGGTCAGAAGTCTTCAGTGGGCAGCAGAATTCCAGAGAGACATTTCCTAGCTAGCTGAAATGTTTGGTAATTAATTTTTATACTGTTGTGTATATTTTATTCAAAACATTATGCACTGTTAACAAAATTAACTGACACTGCTTGACACAGAACGACGAGGAACTCTGTTTATGTGCGCTTCAACTCAGGTTCCTAATTTTTTTGCCACCTCAACTCTATTACTGTACACACTTCCCATAAAACAACAAATGCCACAATGAACACATATGAACAATTAAAACACACTTATGAGATTTTGGGAAAGATGGGTATATTTATATACTACTGAAACTCTTGTGTCTAATTGTAACTTTCAACTGGGCAAAATGGTGCATCACAGAGCAACAGTTTTCAAATCAATATATCTCAAATGGGCTAACACACCCCAAATCCAGGACCCATGACTCCTGTGGGATTGAAATTTGGCAAAACTTGTGACCACTTCAGTACTTCTGCACTGTCTCACCACCATGCAGCCATGGTCAGGTGGTGCTCCCTGCCAGCTTCCTATAAGGCAAGTCAGTGGGGAAGGCAGCAGGAAGTCAAAAGTCACTCTCCCACTACTTTTTTGCCTGCCTATGACCGTTCTATTTCTCTATTTAGTAGCAAAATATCTCTGAAATGATGATGAATGGGTCACAGGTTGTTTAGTTGTAACTAAAAGGTTCTTCACACTTCCTCTGTATACCTTGCCACTGGGAAAACAGTACTTTAAATCAGTGGTTGCCAACCAGTGGGCTGGGGACCATCGATGTCTGCGAGAAAATTTTGGTAGTCCACAGAGAAATGTCACTCCCAAAACACCCCCCAAAGCAATTAATCCAGGCTGTGTGGAAACACAAGGCTGTGCCACCCACATGGCCTGCAGGAAGACAAGGCTTGCGTTTCTTGCATTGTGAACAACATGTAGTGAGGGGAGGGGAGAAAGGGTGGTGGGGGAGAATTTGCCCCATGCACCTGGCTTGGCCACCGGACTTATTCTTTCTGCTTCTTTCTTTCTTCTGCTTTTGGCTGCACGCAAGGAAAGCAGCAAAAGTCTTTCTTCCTCTCCCCAAAACTCTACCAGAAATAAATCTTTGGGACCCTGCAAGGCATCCTGCTCCAAGAGGCTGCACCGACACGACAAGTCTCACAAAGACCCATTTCTGGCAGAGTTTGGGGGAGAGAAAGAAAGACTTCTGCTGCTTCTGCTGCTTTCCTTGCATGAAGCCAAAAGTCTCTCTCTCTCTTCCCCTCCCCTCCCCCGAGAACGGAGCTGGAGACGGTATCCTATGATCCCAAATAAAGAATGATCGTTCGGTAGGAAAACGGAGTGGGGAATTTTCCTGCAGACTTCTTTTGGGATTTTCTCAGAGTCTCTGGTCCGTGCGATTTAAAATTATGAGTTTGGTGGTCCCTGAGGCCCAAAAGGTTGGCGACCCCTGCTTTAAATGATATATAGGGACCATATTCTGTTTCATTATAATTCTATCACAGCAGACAAGTTTCTTTTTCAGAAGAAGACTGCTTCAGTGCTGTCTGGTCTGTGATGCTTAAAGCTTTTATAGGCTTTAGTAATTAATTAGGCAATATTTCTCAAAAATGCTTTCCATTGCTTTGTTCTTCCAGAACTGAAAGCATGTCTGGCTCAAGATCATCCAGCTGGCTGTGTGCTTCAGGTGGGACTAAAACGTCCGCTTTCTTGATTGCTAGCTTGGTGGTTTGATCACTATAACACTTTTATATGTAACTGCCAACAAGTGAAATTCTGCTTTGAAACAACACAGTCAGGCAATGACCTTTGCACAACATGGACTGTATGTTCTGAAAGAGTCCCAAGTTTTCACGTTTTGTTTCTGAAGAAAGGACCTGCAAACTGCATCATAGTCCTGTCCTGGAAAAGTACCATGACTCATATTGCTGAAAGCTGTACAGTTTTGTAAAATTGACACAGGTTCAGAGTTCTACACCTGAATGACAAAGGGTGTTGGACTCCAAATTGGGCCCAATAATGGATTGAAAAGAGAGCTTGGAGCTAGCCTGCCACTGCCCACTGCCTTGCCTGTGAACTAATCAGTTCATTTTATATGCCACCCATCTCACAAATTATACATCTGAAACGAGTCTATTCAAAATAAATTCCAAAGAGAATTCTGTTTTAGCAATGGGTGGTTCCATTTATAGAGTCCCTCACCTTTATTTACATATCGACCGGTCAGATCAGCCCACAATCTCCTAGCAACTGTTATCAGGAGACATTCAAAGCTTCTAAGTTCCCCTCCCCCATTTCTTCTGATTAAAAATCTAGAACTATTAAATAACAACTATTAAAATAACCAAGCACACCATCCTGCTCCAATTCGCTTTGGCTCTAAGACTGGGTTCATTCACCACAATAAATCATGGTTGTTTAACAGCACACTGAGCTCAAATCAAATTGTGGTATGGCACATATATTGGTAAATCAGGGCTAAGGCAGAATGGATACACATCTTTTCAACAGCTGCCTTCACAGCAAATCATAAGAGTTGCCCATTTTTCTTACCTAAAAACCAGTTGTGTAGTAATATGCTGTCACATCAGCAACACATTGCACATGGCTGTCATGGATACTGTAGTTCTAATATAGTCCAGCCCAGAGGATAAAAAAAAAACACGGTAAGGGGAATCATAATGCCAACTTTTCTTCAGATGTATTTTGTTGTGGACAGGGATGTCCCCATTCCCACAAGACCTCATCTCAGCTGATGTTAGGGCACAGACCAAAGCATGCTTTGCTGTACATTTCAGCTCACAGAAAAGTAAATCTAACTGCTTTTAAAGCCAGTTCAGATGAAAGTATGATTGAATGTTCCTCAGTTGCTTCTTAATTAAAACTGTCTGAGCAAAGCAATGGTGAAACTTGTTAATTTTCCTATTTGGCTGATTCTCTAATTGCTGTGCTGTCAAACAAGAGCTACCCATCTTGGATACAGCCTGGTGGAGCTCAGAGCTCAGGATTTTTGTCCTAGAATGAATTGTGGATGAAAATGAGACCAGCATTCAGTGATAGTGAGACAGATCTTTATGTTATGCTCAGATAAGAAAACCCACCAGAAATTGTGTTTTTGAACCATGCGGTTCTCATATGCTTTTATTGGAATCCATAAAGTGTAGGGAAAAGATGGAATGGGTTTTTTTTTTTGCATTTTTGTCTATGCATAAGAGCACTTAAGTGATTTCATAAAACAAGCTGAAGATAGAAAAGATACACTTTTTGAATTAATATAGTGCAGATGGATCCTATGAAACCCACCTCCAAAAACTGGGTGACTGTCCATTGATGTCAATGGGCAAGAAAGCAGGAGACCAAGGGAGGTTGCCAGGGGTGATTGTGACCTCCTCCTGCACTATGATGCTCAAAGATACTTTCTGGAGGTACCATGCGTGGACTGAGCTTGTTGCCAAGCTGCTTAGAAGCAAGACAGCAGTGGGAGCATCAACATCCATAGCTGCTGTACTAGTCTAGAAGGGACGTGAGCACCACTGAAAGCGTCATGGTAAGTAGGGAACTGCCCAAGTGCCCGGGAAGCTGGGTCAGGAAAAGAGAAGCCCTCCTCCATTTGTCCTTGACCCTTGACTGTGCCTAAAGAGATGGAGTAGATAGGCTGTTAGAGAATCAGTCCAGGTGAAAAATGGAATAGAGAGAGGTCCTAGAGACCTAGAATGCTCATTGGATAACTCTTCCACAACTGGACTGTATTGCCCTTGTTCCAGCCTCAGATCCAGCTTGTTATTTAGAGATGATGGGAGACCAAGACATCTGGAGGATGCTATCTTGGAGATGATGGGGATAGAAAATTTGATTACTTTGGTTGACATTTAACTTCTGCTCAGCATGGAGATACAAAGAAGAAAAGAAGGTGATCCAAGCAGGTTTACATCACCAAATTAAGGATTTCAGTTCAATTTCTGAACATTTTTAAACAGGGTTCAGATTTAGGTATATCCAAACAGCAGGTGTTCTGCACTGACAACACAATTCTTGTTTTTGTGTGATGGCACAAGACATATGACCTCAAATTGATTTTTCCTGGAAGCCTATGATTGTGTTAGTTGGCATAAATTCGGGCATAAACCATGATGTTCAAATCCCAGGGACTGAATTTTATTGACATTTCAAACAGCAAAACATGGCATGTATGATAGTTTAATACGTTGTGTGAATTGAATCAATTATGGCTTATTTAACTAAACAGTTAAATAAATCAAAGATACATGAATCAATTATGGCTTATTTAACTAAACAGTTAAATAAATCAAAGATACATGTGGTATGTAAATTCACTTATTTATGTTTTCAGGGCCCATCACCATATGATCAATGTCCAGCAATCAGTCATATCACATGTATTCACTTGTAGATTTGCTCAGCTCATGTGGCTGTATTTGGATACTAAATCCTTAACGAGCCTTTTCTAAGCTATGTGCGTGCAACTTAATTTAAGGGATTCCAGAGGAAGGGCACAAAATAATGTGTTATGTGTCATCTAAATGTTATACTTTTTGTGTCATGCAGCGTGAATGCATCTCTGTTCACGTTGGCCAGGCTGGGGTTCAGATTGGCAATGCATGCTGGGAACTCTTCTGCCTGGAGCATGGGATCCAGCCAGATGGCACCTTTGCTGAGAATAACAAATTCAATAATGATGACTCCTTTGCTACCTTCTTCAGAGAGACAGGCACCGGAAAGCATGTGCCACGGGCTATCATGGTGGACTTGGAGCAAACGGTAGTTGGTGAGTCAATCATTAAGGAACATGCCTTGTGTCAAACTCCATGACTTTCTGTGGACTAATATTGATTTCCCCCACCCACCAACCCCGTGCTTCAATGATGTGGCTTAATTTGATTTAGGAAATTGGATTATGTGTAATGTTATGCCATAGCATGGTTGTTAATTTGGAGCTCATCATGTTGCATATTTTTTTGCAGTTTTTCCCTGAACGTCATCACTCTACTAAACAAATAATTCCCTCAACACTCTCCAACTGTTTACAAAGTCTGCACTACTATTACTATTAATCTTCTCATCACTCCTTATCACCCATCCCCACCCACTTGTGACTGTATGACTGTAACTTTGTCGCTTGTATCCTTACGCTCTATATTGACTGTTTCCTAGTATGATTTGATTGCCTATTTGTACCCTATGACTATTGTTAAGTGTTGTACCTTATGATTCTTCACTCTTGACAAATGTATCTTTTCTTTTATGTACACTGAGAGCATTTGCACCAAGACAAATTCCTTGTGTGTCCAATCATACTTGGCCAATAAAGAATTCAATTCTATTCTAATCCCAGACATTGTTGGCAAATTATGGTTTTAGGCTAAGTGATGGAGGAACCCAACTAATTGGGGCTTTTTCAGGTTAAATTATTGGATCTTGATTTAGTGCAATGTATGAATCCTGTCAACGAATCAAGAACAACATGTAGAGTTATTTCTGAGTATTCCTTTATTGCTATACACCTACAGACAGAATCTTGCCAGACTAAAACAATTATCTGTAATAACTACAGATGTACTCTGTGAACTGCTAGTGGGGTTCAACCTTTCTGTTCTGATCCAGCACCCCAAACATGACAAACCCTCTGAAGTGAACTCAAAAAATTCCTTTATTAGGAGTGCCGGCAGCCCCGGTAAAAAAGTTTCTCTCTAACAAAAGTCTGACCAGAAGAAGTCTAGTATGCCACACCTATTTATCTCCGCCCCCTGCCTTTTATCCCCTAAAGCTAAGGGGAATGGAGACTAAAACATATGAAGAACGGTTGCAGGAACTGGGCATGGCTGGTCTAGTGAAGAGAAGAAAAGTACCAGGGGAGACATGATAGAAGTGTTCCAGTATTTGAGGGACTGCCACAGAGAGGAAGGGGTCAAGCTATTTTCTAAAGTGCCTGTAGGCCAGAAGAGGAATAATGGATGGAAACTGAACAAGGAGAGATTTAACCCGGAAATAAGGAGAAACTTTCTGACAGTGAGAACAATCAACCAATGGAACATGTTGCCCTCGGAAGTTGTGGGAGCGCCATCACTTGAGACTTTCAAGAAGAANGGATGGAAACTGAACAAGGAGAGATTTAACCCGGAAATAAGGAGAAACTTTCTGACAGTGAGAACAACCAACCAATGGAACATGTTGCCCTCGGAAGTTGTGGGAGCGCCATCACTTGAGACTTTCAAGAAGAAATTGGACTGCCATTTGTCAGAAATGATGTAGGGTCTCCCACTTGGGCGGGGAGTTGGACTAGATGACCTACAAGGTCCCTTCCAACTCTGATTATTGTTATCTGTTATCAGTGGCTCTTCCTTCTCAAGGATTGACCCACGGATTTCCACTGCTCTCCTCTCCTCTGCTGTCTGCACATTCGTGCATCAGGCACTGGACCCAGCTGTTCCTCTTCTTCTTCATCTACCATTTCCAGACCTGGGGGCTGTTGAATCTCCATCTGAAGGCTGACTGACAGCTCAGGCTCCACCTCTGTCTCTGTCTCTTTCCAGTCCCTCTTCCCCCTTGGAGCACTCAGGTTGCCTGGATACTGACTCTGACTACCACGCCTCCTTCTCCTCCTCTGATTTCACTGCTGGAGGGGCCAGCACCTGACAACACTTTCTCTCTTCCTGCCTACCAGACTTTCCAAGCTCTGCTATCTCTTTGCCCTGTGAGAAAGAGCCCTTCCCTCCTACAACCTCTGATTCCATTCCACCATATTCCATTTTTATCGATATAAATACTAACTGACAGCTCCAGTACATGGTTTTGTCATCATCTTTGAAAGCCTAAATCCATTTGGTCTAAAGTTACAGAACTACCACATCTTTCACATTACAGGAACTCCTCAATTTATGACCATAACAAAGCCTGGAATTCCCGTTGTAAGCTGTGACAATTAAAAGTCAAGGCACCTACAAACTGCCAAGATGGTGGGCATAACCCTAACCTAAGAGGGACAGGGCTTACATCACAAAATTCTGCCTGCCAGCTTGATAATTATGACCTTACTTGTGTATGGTGCTGGCATTATTTGTACTCTCACAAGGTATGCAGCAATTCTTCCAAATAATTTTTGAAACAGACATAGTGCTACTGTTCAGTTTTGGTAGTCAATATATATTTAAAGTTAGCAACATGTTATATTTTTGTACCTGGAAATGTATGTTGGATCTTGGGAATCTCCAAGAAAATTCTCTTATACCCACAACCAAAAAACCACTGTATTGTATTCATCCATAGCTTAGAGTCCTTGGGAAATCAGTATTGCTATCTCTGTTGAAATGCATTTCTGACTCCTAGATATGAATTTTTCAAATGTATGCCTCTGATCTTCCAAGTCATATTTTTTAGGACACCAAGTTTAAAACGTATCTCTTAAAATTTACAGATGAGGTGCGGGCTGGCACCTACTGCCAGCTTTTCCATCCAGAACAGCTGATCACTGGCAAAGAAGATGCGGCTAATAATTATGCCCGTGGTCACTATACCATTGGTAAAGACAGGATTGAGTTGGCACTGGATCGCATTCGAAAACTGGTAAGGGAAAAAGAATTAGAAAATGACCCAAGGAAAGGGTTCAATTTCCTCAGAAGACAGTCATCAGGCACCAGTGGAATTTCTGTTAGAGAAACCAGATACAAGCTGCAAAAATCAAAACAGCCATTATAGCAACAAACAGGTCCCTTTTTTGACTTTTTTGCACACTTCTGTGAGTGTCCAAAATTTCAAGCCTAGTCAAGATATAGTAACAAACATTTGACTCCACCCTACCTCAAGGAATGGAAGAGTCTTTTTCCATCTAGCAACATTTCCTAGATTGCTTTGTTTTCATTTCAGTCTTAGTAAATAGAATGCAGTTGAATTAAAGAGAGATTATCAGACTTCTAGTTTGAAAAAGAGAACAGATTCTCCTTGTCATGTTTGGCAAGTGAATAGAAACATACCTCCAGGATTTCCACTGACATAGATTTGTTAAAGTTAGTCAATATGCAGTACATATCAAATTCTTCCAGAGCACTGCTTTCGAATTCAGTCGGGAAATCAAAAAATGTAAAAAAATAAAATGGATGTAGAAAATAAATATCTAAATTGTGATGTTATTTTTAGGCCGACACCTGCTCAGGGCTGCAGGGATTCCTGATTTTTCACAGTTTTGGAGGAGGCACAGGCTCAGGTTTCACCTCCTTGTTGATGGAACACTTGTCCATGGATTACGGCAAGAAGTCCAAACTGGAATTTGCTATCTATCCAGCCCCTCAAGTGTCCACAGCAGTGGTGGAGCCCTACAATTCTATCCTGACCACCCACACCACCTTGGAGCACTCTGACTGTGCCTTCATGGTGGACAACGAGGCCATCTATGACATCTGCCGTCGTAATTTGGACATTGAGCGCCCCACATACACCAACCTGAACCGCCTTATCAGCCAGATTGTCTCCTCCATCACTGCCTCCCTGCGCTTCGACGGTGCCCTCAATGTGGACCTGACTGAATTCCAGACCAACCTTGTGCCCTACCCTCGCATCCACTTCCCCTTGGTGACCTATGCACCTATCATCTCCTCTGAGAAGGCCTACCACGAGCAGCTCTCCGTGGCCGAGATCACCAGCTCCTGTTTTGAGACCAACAATCAGATGGTCAAATGCGACCCCCGTCATGGCAAGTACATGGCTTGCTGCATGCTCTACCGTGGGGATGTGGTGCCCAAAGATGTCAATGTCGCAATCGCTGCTATCAAGACCAAGAGAACAATCCAGTTCGTGGACTGGTGTCCAACTGGCTTCAAGGTGAGGAGCAAATAATTAAAAACTGACAGATCTTTTAACTACCAGTAGGTAGCAGTAGCAGTAAAAATAAGAGTAGATGAAAGCTAAGGACTAGTGACTGTGGACCAGAGGGCTTATTTATTTAATAAATTGATTTATTAAATTTAAGTGCTCCTTACGGACGCTTTTCATCTAAGACAAGACTGCTTTTTTGATTCTAACTCCCAATGCAGCACACATATTTTTAACTCTAGAGATGTAGTGGATTCAAAAAGGACATAGATAGACATAGATAATTTGGACCAATGACGGACTCTGATATTAGTTCAAAAATCAGGCAATGCACCCCTTTGGCCTTTTTTTCTGTGTTTCAAAGAGACTGTTTTGTTTTGCCTTTTTTTTTCTTCTTTCCCTTCCCACCAGGTTGGCATCAATTACCAACCCCCTACCGTGACCCCTGGAGGAGATCTTGCCCAAGTAGAACGTGCTGTTTGCATGCTTAGCAACACTACAGCCATTGCTGAAGCCTGGGCACGGCTAAACCACAAATTCGACCTCATGTTTGCAAAGAGGGCATTTGTACATTGGTATGTTGGCGAAGGCATGGAAGAAGGAGAGTTTGTAGAAGCTCGAGAGGATTTGTCTGCACTGGAGAAAGATTATGAGGAAGTGGCGACTGATTCCTTTGATTCGGTTCTTGGCAGTGAGGAAATTTAACAGTTTGCTCCTCTCTCTCCAACAACTTGTCTCCGCTCTAATTTTCTTTAAAAAAGAAACATTTAGTAGACCTCGAAGAAGAAGACTTGTTATGTGGGTGGCTAGAGCATGATTCATGCCTACAAATATTTATTGGTCAGGGGTTCATCTTATGTGATATCAACAGGGGTGGGATTCTACCAGTTCGCACCTATTCGCTAGAACCAGTTGTTAACATTCTAAGCAGTTCGGAGAACTGGTTGTTAGAAGAAATTACTGGCCTAATCCTGTAAGGAAGGCAGGAAGGAAACATTCTGGTGTTGCTTATAGAAACTGCCTCTCCATTAACCCTTACTACATTCTTGGCAGGACCAGACTTCCTGTCTCTGGAACTTCTCTGGAGTTTTTTTTCCCCTCCTTTGCTGGTACTTTGCTTGTGTGGAGTGACCATTGAAAAAAGTGACTTATGACCATTTTTCACAGTTATGACTGTTGCAGCATCCCCACAGTCACGAGAGGCCAGGTGAGGAGATGCCTGCCTCGATGTGAGTGATATTGAGTTGGCCACGCCCAGCCAGTAACATGACCCTCAAGCCATGTCCACCCAGTCACATGACCACCAAGCCACGCCCACCAACTAAGCCACGCCCACAGAACCGGTTGTTAAAAAATTTGAAACCCACTCCTGGATATCAACCAGATCTGGCTAAAGAAGTTAAAATTAACTAAGAAAACTTCCTCTTCTAACAAGCTAGAGCAGGGGTGTCAAATTGGAATTCATGGAGGACTGGATCAGCATTGTAATTGTCCTCTGCGGGCCAACTGGGATGAGGAGGAGACAGGATGAATGCCCCCCTGCAGCACCTTGCTGGCCAAAATGGGGTGTGCCCCCATGCCCAGTTTTGGCCAGCAGAGTGCTGCAGGAGGCTGTCCAGGCTGAAAATGGGGTGTGCAGGGGCTGCCCATAGCCTCCCACACCCTGTTTTGGCTGGCAGTGTGCTGCAGGAGGCCATCTAGGCCAAAAACAGGGTCAACCCCGCCCCCCACAGTTCTCTGTTTTTGCTAGCAGAAGTAGTGTGGGTCGGTCCTTTGATATTTCCTGGCTGGCCCCATGGGCCGGAACTAAGCACCCTGTGGCCCGGTTTTGGCCCGCGGGCCTTGAGTTTGAAACCCCCGAGCTAGAGCAAGCCAGAATATATTTAACATTATTTGAACTGTGTTTTGAGTTAGTTAATGTACAAGCAATGACCGTAATGGAGCCTGTCCATTAACTCATGATGGCTATAAAGTGATTCAATCATAACCCTTTTTGCTGTGGTCATTAAGCAAAACACCAAGGTGAATTGAACCAACCTTTCTCTACCTAGGTGTGGGTTTTGCTAAAAACCATAAGCAAATACCAGTTTTCAGCAAAACCTTCATTAAACATGTTCGTCTGATCACAAGATGTTATAAATGAAGCCCAGTTGCCAAGCACTTGAAATGTGGTCATGTGAACATGGGGTGAATGTTGGAACTTTGAATCTGGGTCATAAATATCCCTTAGGTAAGATGCATTGCAACTTCAAACAGTAGCTAAGTGACTGGTCATAAATAGACTATAATGTTAAGTCATGATGGATGGGGTCCCATATCATCTAAGGCCTCAAGCAAGCATGACTTAATTCAATGCATGACTCCAACTTGGGAGTCTTGTGGAAGCTTCCTAGCCAGCTTCTTCCCTGTTGTGATGACCCAGGGCCTGGCACAAAGACAACACAGTCAGTTAGTCAATAAGAGTCTCTTTGTTAGCTCCAACTTTACCCCCAGTGTCCAGGTTACCTTCTGGCTGGAGAAAAACAGAACAGCCATTGGCTGCAGAGAATAAAGTCCAAAACATGGTCAACAAAAACTGTAACTATAAGTGCAATCAAGGTAAAATGAGGCAATTAGTTTGGCAAGGCAGGAACAAAAATTCCAGATGTGAAGCACGGCAATAACTCAACACAGTTGGAAAGATGCCAGGAACACAGATAAGCAAAGTCAACACAAGTTAAACTCATGTTTGCTCCCAGCAGCTGCCGCATGCAGCCTGCATATCTCTTAGACTTTCTTCCCAGGTGTGGCTAATGAAGGGAATCAGGGCCCTTTCCTCCCCTATAAGCCACGCAATCCACATTGCGCTCTTCTTCATTCCTTCCTGCGTGCCCTAGGATGAAGAGGGGGTGGGCATGGCTCTTCCTCTGAATTCCCTCTCCCTTGTTCTACCTCTTCCCTGCTCTGCCCAGCCGGACTTTGTCCTTCCCCAGTTTCCTCCACAGCCAACAGAACCACATTCCCACTCCCTGTCAGCTGTTCGTCTTCTTCCTCGTCCAACAAGGGCATGACACCTGTTTTGGGGCACAAGGACATCTGCTCTTGCTGAGCATTAAGACTCAGGAACTGGAGCTGACTGATGGGGCTTCCTGAGAAATAAAAAAATCTTTACAGCTCAGTCCTAAATGAACGACAGCCATTGGGTTACATAACACAACATCATTAACAATTCAATTTCACGAGGACCACTCAGCAGCAATTAAGACACTGAGCCTGAATTCCTGTGATTAATTAATATAACGGCTGTGGGGTGTTTGTGAGCAAAATGAACTACAGCACTCTAACTCAACATGCTGGCTGGTGAATTCTGAGAGTTGAGGTCTACAATCTTAAAAGTTGCTGAAGTTGGGAAACTCTGTGCCAGATGTTGCTAAACATCAACTCCGAACAGCCACAGTCAACAAGTCTAACAATAAGAGGAAATAATAGGCTGCTAGATCAGAAACTTACTCAACTGATATCTATTGCAAAGCAATGGAATGTTTGGTTCACATTGCTCTTAGCATAATACAGAACATATAGCGCTGGGCTTAGCCAAGAGAACATCTACTATACAAATTAGCCAAGCATGGGGGCCACAGTGGCTCAAGTGGTAAGATGCTGGGCCTGTGCACCGCTGAGGTCGGCAGCATGGCAGTTCGATTCCAGGCAGATGAATAAACTGCGGAGGGACAAGAAAGGAACCTCCCCCGATTGCCTACCGGCAATCGGGTGTCCCACCCATGCAGGTAAAGGTAACACTGCCCCCAAAAATTCCTTTCACAGAGGCAGCCAGCCACCTTGGTGATCCCTGGCTAATACATGCCACACGGTAAATAAATAAATGAAATCAAACACAAATTAACTTGTGTAAGATCAGTTCAGAGTAAAGGCTGTGGGTTAGGGTTGGAGAAATCTGGCCTTCCTGGTGTGGCTGAATTACACTTTTCACCTCCCTCCACATGAGACATGGTAACTACCGTAGTGCTGTTTGGAATTGTACAAGTAGTCCTCAACTTATAACTGTTCATTAAGTGACCATTCCAAGTTACAACAGCACCAAAGAAAGTGACTCATGGCCGTTTTTGTGACCGCTGCAGTCTTCCCCATGGTCACCTGATCAAAATTTAGAAGTTTGGCAACAGGTTCGTATTTATGACGGTTGCAGTGTCCTAGGGTCATGGGATCACCTTTTGCAACCTTCAATACAAGTGAAGTCAATGAGGAAGCCAGATTCACTTAACAACTGTGTTACTAACTTAACAACTGCAGTGATTCACTCAACAAATGGGGCAAGAAAGGTCAAGAAGAGATTGGACTGCCATTTGTCAGAAATGGGGTAGAGCCATGATGGCGAACTTATGGCACACGTGCCGGAAGCAACACACGAAGCCACTTCTGCCAACACGCGAGAGGTCGCCCGGAAGAGCCCCACTGCGCATCCGCTTCTGCCGCCCATCCACCAGCTGATTGTTGGGTATCGGGTGCACTTGCGCAGGATGCGGGGTTGCGTGGGAGACGTGCGGCATGCGGGAGAGGGTCACATGTGCATGCGCAGGGGGCATGGGGGCATGCACATTGCCTTCTGGGTGCTGGCATGCGAGTGCGTGCAAGCGAGCATGCACACAATTTTTGGTACAGGAGCCCAAAAAGGTTAGCCACCCCTGGTGTAGGGTCTCCTGCTTGGGCGGGGGGGGGGGGTGGACTAGATCAGGGGTCGCCAACCTTTCGGACCTCAGGGACCACCAAACTCATAATTTTAAATCCCATGGACCACTATATGAATTTTGACTGTCGGAGCCTTGCTGACATTGGTGGGAAAGTCAGTCCCATATTCCAGAGCTGCAGTAATCACAGGACTGGCCCTTTGGTCATCCCGGAGTAGCTCCTCCAGTCCATGGCAGGCTGGTGCACCCAGATGGAGGAGCAGCTTCTCCCAAAGGGCCAGTCCTGTGACTACTGCAGCTCTGGAATATGGAACCGACTTTCCCACCAATGTCAGCAAGCCACCCTGTGGTGGATTTCCCTCCCCTGCTGTTGGTCTTACCTTCCAGTTCCAGCTCATGTGGCTCTACTCAAGGTAAGGTTTGCGCTCGACTGAAGGTTGGGAGCCAGTGGGTGGGTAGGCCATGTGGGCGGCGCGGCCTTGTGTTCCCGTGCAGCCTGGATGAATTGCTTTGGGGGGGATATTGCTCTACGGACCACCAAAATTTTCTCATGGACCACCAGTGGTCCCTGGCTCACCAGTGGTCAGTGGCCCACCAGTTGGTGACACTGGACTAGATGACCTACAAGGTCCCTTCCAACTCTGATTATCTGTTAAAGAAATAGGGAAAAAACTCACTTAACAACTATCTTGCTTCGCAACAGGAATTTTGGTCAATTGTGGTTATAAGTTGAGGACTACCTGTAATTCAGAGGTACCAAAAACTCATTGATTTTCTGCATCTTGCTGCACAATCTTTAAAGGGTGTTATATATAGTTTTGATTTGATTTGATTTGATTTGTCAATTGCTTACAAGATAATAGGTATAAGTATAATCATAGTTATGATTACATGAAATGGATACATGCAAGAAAAATTAAATGAAACAATAGGACAGGGACTGTAGGCACATTGGTGAGCTTATGCACACCCACTAGAGACCTGTTAGGAAAGGGGTGAGATCAATAGTAGACAGTCTAAGGTTAAAGTTTTTGAGGTTTGGGGAAGAAACCACAGAGTCAGGTAGAGTATTCCAGACATTGGCCACTCATAAGTGATATCTAAGAATATCATATAAGAAACACTCATGTTGGGCTGATCTATAAAGATCTTTGTCAACCTTGGCCACTTTTAAGATGTATGGACTTCAACTTCTAGAATTCTATATATCTTAAAACAGGGGTCCCCAAACTTGGCAACGTTAAGACCTGTGGACTTCAACTCCCAGAATTCTCCAGCCAGCCAAGTTTGGAGACTTCTGCCTTAAAATGACCAAGGTTGAAAAACACAGGTTCATCTGCCTAAACTCTCTTACTCACAACTTCTGGTGAAATAGAAACAAATACTAGAAATGTACATCCATGTTAGTCACGGGCAGCCTATGTGCAATCTCAAATTTTGTAAATAAATTGTGCCATTATGAGGAGATACTCTCCGTTCTTCTGCTGAAATGACAGCAAATGGATTGGCTGGCTGGGAAATTCTGGGCATTGAAGTCCACATATTGAAGTTGCCAACCTTGAAAAACTGAATTGCAGATACAATGCAAAAGACATACTGGTTGGCTCTGTACATTGTACTAAACCGTAGGCTATGATTTATAGAATAAACTACAAATGAATAGGTTCATGAGATTAAACCATTTTCAAACTATGAAGCTTAAAGCAGGGTTGGGATTCCATTTTTTTAACAGCCAGTTCTGTGGGCATGGCTTAGTTGGTGGGTATGGCTTGCTGGTCATGTGACTGGGTGGGCGTGGCCAACTCGACGTTACTCACATCAAGGCGCGCTTCTCCTCGCCTGGCCTCTCATGATAGTGGGGATGCTGCAACAGTCATAAGTGTGAAAAAATGGTCATGTCACTTTTTTTCAGTGCAATTGTAACTTTGACTGGTCACCAGTTTTAGGCCAAAACTCAAAAAGGGTGTGTAAACTCATGTTCAAATGTCAATCTTTCTAGCTCGCCTTGCTGAATGTCCCTCATCTTGGTTCCTTGTCATTAAAAGCTTCTTTCTGGCAGCTCTGCTTCATTATTCAATTATTTCTTCAAAGTGCTAACTCCAACAGGGGAGTATTTTCTCCTAACAACAGTGTAAAAAGCTTAAAACAACCCTTCCCCTTAAAGAAAGGACCAGCAAAGAAAAAAAACCCTCCTTTGGAGACAGTAAGTCTAGGCATACTGCCAAGAATGCAAGAAGACTTCTTCCAACAACCAGTTCTCAGAACTGCTTAGAAAGTTAACAACTGGTTCTAGCAAATAGCTGAGAACCTGTAGAATCCCACCCCTGGATTAAAGTCACTATAGACTCACTCTTAGCAAACATTATTTTTGTTTAGTGTGGGCATGTTGCACAAACCTAAGCAGACTTTCTCATTTAGTAGAAGTCTGCTTCACATCTGGATCACCTTCACAAAAAATACTTCTGATTTCTTAGCATATGTGGCCAGTTGAGTAGGGTAACTTACTTTTCCCAAACATCCAAGAGTCTTGTAAAAGTTTGGTAGATCAGACCAAACTACTTCTGACAACTCTGAATTCTACTCATGTTCTTCCAGATGATGGAATATAACTACAATGGTAAACTACATTGTATGTAACTACGATTCCCAACAGCTTTCAAGAACTGGTCAAGAACCTGACCTAAACCGTTCTCCAAATTGATGGCACTATTTGAATTTAACTAGTTATGCATTTCTTTTCAGAGTTGGTTGAACGTACAGATCTTACTTGCATGGCTTGTGTACTAAAACATCAATGGATCAACCCAAACACAATATACAGAGAGGAATTAGGCTTAAAATCAATACATCAGGCTCTTATACATCACATTGCAAAGAAAAACTGACAAGTAAATGTTTTTCATAGAAAAAAACATGCAAGTTCTATGATTCAAAATGTTTGTGAACACATAAAAGAGGGCTCTGTTATAAAACCATCTGTTAAATCTTGGAGTGGATTGGAAATAGTTTCCTGGCCAGCCCCATAAGACTGGAAAAAGCTGTTGTTGCTTTAACCATTTGGTTATCTGCCCAAAACCAAAAGTAATTTCCTCTTTCAAGTTAAATCTCTCAAAGGCAGTCTTGAACAAGATTTTCTTAGAAGAAAGAAATGGGCTATAAGACTTCCAGCAACTGAACTATTTCACATCAATAGTCAATATACTCCCAACATACATTTGAGCATATTGTTCCTAGTTTCTTTTTTTAATACTTTTCTGTAACCAATGAATTGAGGGGAGTCTCTTCATTAATGATAACAGAGCTTGCCAGTGTTCATTTACAAAACCATTGCTGAATCCTCGTGAATACGGGTGCCAACCATTATATCAGCTCTAGTTTGTCAACAAGAGGAATGAAGAAAATCTCCTTTTGTAATGTTTCAATGCCATGAATGATTTTATAATTCTTGATCCCGTCTCTCCTTGGCTTCTCTACTAAACTAAAAAGTCCCAAACATTCCAGTAATTTCTTGAATCCAGTACTTGCTTTCTTCTTCACTTTTCTCCCCCAGCTCCATTGTTTTCCACTTCTATTGTTTTTCAAATACAGCAACCAGGGCTATATCTATTACAGGTAGTCTTTGACTTACAACCATTTAAAGTTACAACGGCACTAAGAAAAGTGACTTCTGACTCACCTTCACACTTGTGACCATTGCAGCATCCCCATAGTCACATGGTGAAAATTCGGACACTTGGAAACTGGCATGTATTTATGACAGTTGCACTGTTCCTGAGTCATGTGATCACAATTGTAATTGTGATGACCTGGGGCATGGCACAAAAATAACAAAGTCACCAAAGTAGATAAATTCCCTTTAATGCCCCCATTGTCCAATTGTCCGTGGCGGGAGATCAAATTCTTCCAAAAACAGTCTACAAAGGGAAGAAATGCAATCCAAACCCAAAATACAGATAAAGTAGAAATTTAAAAAACCAACAGAAACAACGCTGAAGTAATTAACACGACAGACCAGGAAAATAACTTTCAGACTTCCAAAACATAATGAGGCACACACAGTTGGCAGGACACCAAAACCCAGATAAGCCTTGACAAAGATAATGCACACTTTGCTTCCAGCAACAGTTTGCCCTTTTAAACAGTCTTCCCAGCTGCAGCCCATGAAGGGGATCAGGGCCCTTTCCTCCCCTGTAAACCACGTTGCTCCCTTATCCGTTCCTTCCTGCATGTCCTAGGATGAAGAGGGGTTGGGCCTAGGTCTCTGAATGCCCAGCCGGCTTGTGCCCTTCCCCAGCCACAGGAGCCACACTCCCATTCCCTATCAGCTGTTCCACCTCTCCCTCGGAATCAGATTCCAACTGGGGCATGACAGTAACCTTCCCAGCCAGTTTCCAACAAGCAAAGTCAATGGAGGAACCCAGGTTTGCTTAACACCCACCTGATTGATTCACTTAATATCTACAGTAATTTGCTTAACAACTGTGGCAAAAATGGTCGTAGAACGGGGCAAAACTCACTTAACAGCTACCTTGCTTAGCAATTTTAAAAAAATTGGGCTCAGTTATGCCTGTATGTCAAGAACTCTCTGTACTCCATATGTTGGTATATGACAGATTCATATGAAAGCATTATAATGTTGATTCTTCTGTTTTCTGTCCTTTCTCCAATGACCTGGCATGGAATTTGCTTTTTCATAGCTGCTGCATTCAAGCTGAGATCTTCAATTTTTTTTAGAAAGAAATAAAACCCTGGAGAAGGTAAAAATAATAGTAAAAGAGAAAATCAGGGACATTAATTGTCAAAGGGACATCACCAGCACCTTTAATTGCCATATGTTAGACAGATGCAATTTCCCCTACTGTGGTACAATATAACCCTATACAATATACAAATATATACAAATATACAAATATATAAATACAAATATACAAATATAAAAGCTATACAAATATAGCTGGGCCTTTTCCAGAACCCATTCTGATGACTTTTCATTAGCTCTACTGGCAGGAAAATTCCATGGGGCTCCCTATTTGCAGAGACTTTGCCCCTGTGGAACCTAGGGTGGTAGAAACTCTCATTCATGTCTTCATAACGGTGTCCTTTTAATCTTGCCTTAAAAGACACAGTCTGATTACTCGAATCATTTCCAAATATAAAGCCTATATGGATAAATTTTATGTTTTTTTAAGGACTGCTAACTCCATACTCACATATTACAAAGCGAAATATCTTCACCAAGTTCTACAAGTGTGCAAAACCTTTGATTAGATATTTTGTTTTTATTGTTCTATTGTTTTCTTTCATTTTGCAATAACAAATTGTTGCATCAAGCTATGTCTTTTACTGGAAAGGCTGGTCAAAGACCATAATAAAGATATCTGATCTAATCTTAATTTTATTTAAAGACTACTATTTCTCGTGGATTAAACCAATCAGTGGATAATTTAGAATTTTTAGGACCTGTGTCCCTTTGGGCTTAATGAAGCTGCTGCAGCTATGACTCTCAGAGGCTGGTGATGTAAGTTGGTCCAGAGGGTGTACATGTTGGGAATTATGACCTCCTCCCTCTCCTGCTCTATGACACTGAGTGGCAACCACAGGTGTTTGGTGCCAGTCTCCTCCTTCGTTACAGCTCAACGCGTGGCAGAGGAATTGGGGAAAGACAACCAAAACAGTAACAAAGCCTTCTAACTCCTGACCAAGAAAAGAAACCAGAACCAGACAAAGCATTATGGTAAGCCAAAGAAATAGAGGGGAAACAAGAATGAAGAAATTCATAGCCACCTGCTCTAAAAAGTTGTAAGGTTTATATTCAAAAACAAGTCAGGCGTTACCTCTTGGCCAGATCGTAGTGTTTATAGCACAGATGGCATGGTAAGTTGAAGTGGTTAACAGTGCAGTCCTAAGCATGCTTACCTGGGAATAGCAGAAGTCAGCAGGAAATCTGAGTTCAAAAAAAATACCTCTAGGATGAATTGCAAACAAGAGAAACGGCATTCTCTACCCTGAGAATAAGTGGGAAACTCAAAATTCATAACCTGTCCCCAGATGATGCTGGCTGGGATCACCCATTCCACTAAGCCAAGGTAGGAAAACTTCTTAGAATCACAGGTTTCAAGCCTGTCTTTCTAACCTTTGGAAAACTGCCAGAAGTTGTCCAGTTTTGTGCTGCCATAACTGGAAGAGACACCCATGGTTTTTGTATCCTCTTTTAGCTTTTATGTTGATATAATGTTTGGGGAGAAGAGCAAGCCACTACACTTCCACCCTTCAAATATCCAAAATGAGCACTAAAATCCACAGTGAGGTGCCACAAAGAAGTTGGATAATATGAGAACTTGATTTTAGCATGTGTGATTTGGATCAGTATGGCTTAGCAAGCAATCTGTACTTAAAAATCACAGCTTATTAGAACAATATTTTTGTTTTTCCTGTAAAAGGATTAGTACTTCTTACTAACCATCAGACAGACTTTATGTGACTGTAGGATGTAGCCTAGAACTTGAATTAAAACCATTAACTAATTCATTCTTTGTTAGGTAACTTTGAGTTAACCTGTTTTCAGGCTTTTGAGCCCTTCCTCCCATTCAACTGATGACTCCAAATTGCTAAACTGAAACTTTTGTGAGAAACAAAAGAGAAAGCTATTTTTTTTAATGTATTTTTTAGTCGTTACTCATTGCTTAACCTTATCTTTATCGCCAGTAAATGTGTGATGACTCGGGCCAGTATTAATGTCTTAAAGATATGAAATACAAAAATTTAAAAAATATGGATGATGGAGGGAGGGAGGAAAGCATTTCCACTCTTCCTATCAATCATATGGGCTAAGGAATCCAACCTTCTTAAGTTACAGTTCATGCAGTAATATCATTTAGCTAAGTTGAGACCCAGACAGAAATAAAAGCAAACCCATTAGGAATATTATGGGATTGAGATTTATCACAATGTATGATATTAAACCTGCTCTTTGTGTACAGATGAAACCTGAGAATGTTGAAGAAATCCAGAAAAATGCTCACTCTTTCATTATTATTATTACGTTATTTATGCTGGGGGAAAAAAGTATGCTGGCTATGGCCCAGATTTTGAAAATGGATTGCCATTGCCTGCTTCCTAGGGCTGAGAGGTTATCCAGTTGTCTTTGTGCCTAAGGTGGGACAAGAATTTGCACAGCTTCTGGCCCACGACCTTAACCAGTGGCTCTATCATTCAAATAGCATCCATAATATATCTCTTTCCAGACTAATCACTGCAATAAAAATATTGGGCCAATGCAGCAGTATTCCATTTTCCTCTTCACTGATGTTATCCTCTAACAGACCAACAGATTTTATGGACAAAAATTAATCTTGGTCCTCATTGGATTTTCTGAGTGATGATATTGTTTGTCAATGTTGTTTGTACTTCTTCAAAATAGGGGCTTCCCCAAGACTGATAGCATTTTTATCTCCTTCCTGAGTGGGTATTATTTTGCTTACACAGATATCGATGCTCGGAAATTTTAGATCACTGTCTAGATTAGTCATCTCCAACATGGTATCCTGCAACTGTGATAGACATGATCTGGTGGGCATAGTCAACCCAGTTGTTTGTTATGAGGTGGAAATGAAGGTATATTCCAAATCTTCTTAAGAGTTCCGAGTTGGATCAAACCATTGAAAATAGGAAGTCCTCTATCCCTGAAGATCCAATGATAATTTTCTCTAGAAGAGGGGGAGATGAGATAAATGGGCATTGTATGCCTCCTATTCTTCTTACCTTCTCTTTATCTTTTCCACTCACAGCGTGAATGCATCTCTGTTCATGTTGGACAAGCTGGAGTTCAGATTGGTAATGCATGCTGGGAGCTGTTCTGTCTGGAGCACGCCATCCAGCCAGATGGCACCTTCCAGGCTGAACCCAACAAGTTCAGTAATGATGACTCCTTTACCACATTCTTCAATGAAACACGCACAGGGAAGCATGTGCCACGAGCAGTTATGGTGGACCTAGAACCCACAGTAGTAGGTCAGTGAAATCATGAGTGGTGGCAAATAGAATGGGAATTTTTGAACATTTGTAGTGCTGGAGATGGAGTGAAGAAATCAGGTATTCTAGTCTTTTACCAGTTATGGAAGGGTGACTTCTGATGGTATGTAAAATTTGCTGTTCAAGAATTTTTAAAAAACTCCATTTGACAATATGTCTTCAGCCATCAGGTCCCATTTTGCAGAATTCTATACCAGAAACGTCCTTGAGATCTGGGGGAATCAAGGTGCTAAGAACATCTCTACAATCAAAGCACTTCTTCTTCTTCTTCTTCTCCTNCTCCTCCTCCTCCTCCTCCTCCTCCTCCTCCTCCTCCTCCTCCTCCTCCTCCTCCTCCTCCTTCTTTTGCCATATCCTTCATCGGACACTGGTGATCAAGTTGGTGATCCTATTTTTATCAACAGCTACATGAAAAAGTGCTGTTGAGTTTTGTCCAAACCAGTGCAAACCAGATTTGTCCAAACCAGAGCATATGCTTGGGTAAAGAATTTGTGATTAATGCTAAAACCAATCCTACAAGCCCATTTACGCTGAATTTTTGAAAAAATTATTATTTTGCAGCAACTTAATTTGGTCAGTGGGAACTTCTCACTTGCTGGCATTTTTACAAAGCTGACCTAAGATTTGTCTATTTTAACTGGGGAGGAGAGGATAAATATCAAGGTTTTAACTACTGGGGTTTTGACTGAATTATGGCCTAACGCTTAACTGATAGACTGAATGAATCACACCAAATAATCAATAAAAAGATAATATCCAATCACTCAGGTAATTTAGATACCTGATGCAAAAAAACACATATATGCTTTCACTCCCCCTCCTCGGCAGAAAAAAAATAGTATGCTGCCCTTTCTTGTTTCTAAAATTAGTTGACCGACTTACTCTGACTAATTATACTGTAGAGTTAAAGATTATCGGAACACAATCTACAGTTGCAGTCCCACACATATGCTCTACAAATTAGTGCCTCTAATTTTTAATCAGATACAAAGAAAATTATTAAGATAGATAATTGTACTCTGGTTCACTTTTATTACATACTTTTCATTACATGAATATGTTGAAAGAAATTCAATTATGTACCCTTTTAAATAAATGATGGGAATGTACCTGTTTGCATGTTCCTAATTTAAAGAATTGAGGTTCCATTTTAGCTCTTCAGTCATAATGTTATTATTTATTATATTCTATGTATTATACTACACCCTAACACCAATATTACCATTAACAGAGGTTGATACAGGTTTTGGAACACCAGTTTATACAGCAAGACCTAAATGGATTATTTTATTATTATTGTGCTTATAGCTCTGCTCTGGCAGCAGTGGTGGGATTGGAATAACTTAACAACTGGTTCTCTGGCTGGGTGGGTGTGGCCGATTGATCATGTGACTAGGTGGGTGACATCACTTATCACACCCAGCCCCACCTCCCAGCCACTCGTCTCAAAGGCAGCGGTAGGATTCAGTCAGTTGGAGTTAATCCCACCACTGGCTGGCCTCGCTCCCACCCGTTTTTTGGCCTGTTTTTTTTTTGGCTGTTCTGGGGAGCGTTTTTGGGCCCAAAAACACCCCAAAAAGAGGCTGAAAAAATAAAGAGGGCATGGCCAGCCAGCAGTGGGATTTGCCGGTTCACCAAATTATGCAGAATCTTACCTACTGGTTCGTCTGAACCAGTGCAAACTGGCAACAGTCCACCCTCTGCCTGGCAATTATATATATTTTTAGCTTTCAAAATATGAGAAAATTTGTTTCTCCTGAATTTTGAAAGAGCAAACAACAAAAAAAGGGCATCCTGCTGGCTACCTTGTGTGAAATATTTCATTATATCCATCTGGGACAGAATTTTACTTGGAGCTTTAAAATATGTTGGATATCTAAATGTCTGCTTTAAATATTTTGTGTGTGGTTGTTTGCATCTGTATGTGTGGGAGGGGGAGAGAAAGAGATATTTTTAGGGACAAAAAAGTAAAAAGAATCAGAGTTTATTTTGAGTTTAACAATATATCTCTAATGTGCCACCAGTATAAGTAGTCCTTGACTTATAACAGTTTATTTAGTGACAGTTCAAAGTTATAGCAGCACTGAAAAAAGTGACTTATGGCTGCTTTTCACACTTATGACCATTGCAGTATCCCTATGGTCCTGTGATCAAAATTCAGATGATTGGCAACTGGTTCATATTTATGACGGTTGAATTGTCTTGAAGTCATGTGATCATCTTTTGCAAACTTCTGACCAGCAAAGTCAATGGGGAAGCCAGATTCACTTCACAACCATGTAACTAACTTAACAATTGCAGTGATTCACTTAACAACAGTTGGCAAGAAAAGTCATAAAATGGTACAAAACTCACTTAACAAATGTTTTGTTTAACCACATAAGTTTTGGGCTCAATTGTGGTCATAAGTTGAGGACTACCTGTATTAATAATTCTATCCTCAGTTGTACAACCTAGATCATCAAGGATCAAACCGAGCATTGCAATAGTTTCTACTTGGTTTCTAAGAATCAAGCAAAACCATATTTGATGTTGATAATCTGTGCCTGGAATCATTTCAAATAAAGTTAAAGCCAAAAAAAAAATCTATCTACTGCCATAGCCGAACCTCTAAGCATAATCTTTGGAAAATCTTTCAGGAGTAGCTCCTTGCCAAACCTATGGTCACGAGCCACAGTCATGCCCATCTTCAAAAAGGGATACCCCAGCCTAGTTGAAAATTACAGACCAATCTCCTTATGCTGCATCAGCTGTAATATCATGGAATTAATTATTAACCAATCCATCATCCTCCACTTAGAGACAAACAACCTACTCTCTAATAAACAATTTGGTTTCAGGAAAAAACTATCCTGTAATCTGCAATTCTTCCACTGCAAAAACATATGGACTACACAACTTGATCAGGGTAAAGCAATAGATGCAATCTACATAGACTTCTGTAAAGCCTTTGATTCAGTGGTACACAACAAACTACTCCTAAAACTAAAATCTTACGGTATCTCTGGACACCTTCATAACCAGACAGAAGCATTCCTGTCAAACAGACAATAAATGGTCAAAATTGGGAGCATCCTATCAAATTCTGTACCTGTCATCAGTGGTGTCCCCCAAGGCAGAGTTCTAGGACCAACTCTTTTCATACTCTACATAAATGTCCTCTGTGAACATATTAAGAGCAACTGAGTTCTCTTTGCTGATGATGTAAAACTATTCAATACCACCGACAATACTGCTACCCTTCAAAAAGACCTTGACTATGTATCAGGATGGTCAAACAAATGGCAACTTCAAATCTCAACAAATAAATGCTCTGTTTTACATATTGGCAAAAAAAATCAGAAAATAAAATACAAGCTGAATAGTTAAGACCTTGTTGATGATCCAAGCTCTGTAAAAGACCTTGGAATACTCACCTCTAATGAGCCCACTGTAACTACATAGCCAAAAAGGCTATTAGAGCTGTTAACCTAATCTTACATAGCCTTTTCTCTGGTAATATCACACTACTAACTAGGGCATACAAAACATTTATTTATTTATTTGATTTATATTGCCGTCTATTCGCCCATGGTGACTCATTTGTTAGACCAATACTTGAATACAGCTCATCAGTCTGGAACCCGCATTACATATCTGATATTAATACAGTTGCAAAAGTCCAGAAATATTTCACAAGAAGAGTTCTCCATTCCTCTACCCATTGCAGAATACCTTATGCCACCAGACTTGAAATTCTAGACCTAGAAAACCTAGAACTACGCCGCCTTCGGTCTGATCTAAGTACAGTATATAAAATTATACCTTGCAATGTCCTACCTGTCAATGAATACTTCAGCTTCAGCCATAACAACACAAGATCAAACAATAGATACAAACTCAAGGTTAACTGCACCAAACTTGATTGCAGGAAATACGACTTCAGCAACAGAGTGGTCAATGTCTGGAATACTCTACCTTACTTTGTGGTTTCTTCCCCAAACCTCAAAAACTTTAACCTTAGACTGTCTACTATTGACCTCACCCCTTTCCTAAGAGGTCGGTAGGGGGTGTGCATAAGCGCACCAACGTGCCTACGGTCCCTGTCCTATTGTTTCATTTAATTTTTCTTGTATGTATCCATTTCATGTAATCATAACTATGTCTAGACTTATTACCTATAACCTTATAATCGCTTGACAAAATAAATAAATAAATAAACAAAATAACCCACAAATGCTTCTGTCATATAGCAAACAAAGATGGTGTCAGATGTCAATTGGGAAGTAATAAATCACTATTATCAAAAATTGTCTTATATTTATCACAATATATTTACATTTCTGAACAGATGAAGTGAGGGCTGGGGCCTACCGCCAGCTTTTCCACCCAGAGCAGCTGATCACTGGCAAAGAGGATGCAGCTAATAACTATGCCCGTGGCCACTACACCATTGGAAAGGAGAGCATTGATATAGTGCTGGATCGTATTCGCAAGCTGGTAAGCACATGCATGGCAATTAAAAGCGACATGATTTTGAGGCAGAAATTCAGTGCAAATCTAGGGCAAGAAGCAGAAATCTAATGATAGGAACTCCAGTTCCAGTCATGCCAGTTGGGTATGCCATGAGCTATATGAATGAGCTGGGTAAATAATCTATTTAAGTTGAACCTAAATAACAACCTATAAAAGTCATGGATCTCACACTTTCAGTGCTAGGAAAACCTCACTAGGCTACCTTGTTTGACAAATAATGCTTATGCCAAGTATATATTCCTCATACTGTAGAGAAGGAATTGTTATCTTGTTATTTTATACTCTTTTCTTCTTGTATTATGAGGCAGTCACAATACAAATAGTCCTCTTCTTGCCAGCACAATTGAGCTCAAAATTTCTGTTGCTAAGTGAGACATTTGTTAAGTGAGATTTGTCCTGTTTTATGACATTCCTTGTCACATTTGTTCAGTGAATCACTGGAGGTATTAAGTTAGTAACACAGCAATAGCACTTAGACTTATATACTGCTTCCCGGTGCTTCACAGCCCTGTCTAAGCAGTTTACAAAGTCAGCCTGTTGCCTCCAATAATCTGGGTCCTCATTTTACCCACCTTGGAAGGATGGAAGGCCGAATCAACCTGGAGCCTGAGATTTGAACTGCCAAATTGCAGTCAACTGGCAGTCCGCCAAGGTAGTCTGCAGTACTGCATTCTAGCCACGGCACCACCACGGCTCAACATGGTTGTGAAGTGAATCTAGCTTCCACATTGATTATAGCAATAGCACTTAGACTTATATACCGCTTTATAGTGCTTTACAACCCTCGCTAAGTGGTTTATTATGCTTGTCAGAAGGTCCCAAAAGGTGATCACATGACCTCAGGACCCTTCAACTGTCTTAAATCAGTTGCCAAGCATCCAAATTTTGATCACATTAACATGGGGATGCTGCAATAGTTGTATGTATGAAAAACAGTCATAAGGAGTTTTCTCAGTGACGTTGTAACTTTACCCTGTCACTAAATGAACTGTTGGAAGTCAAGGACTACCTGTATCACACAGCTAACTTAACTTTTAAAGGATTAGTGGTTAAGAATGGCTGTAATCTATTTTAGAAAGGTGCCAAGCATGAAAAAGAAATGCTACTAATAAAAAAGTTTTCGTTCAAAAAGGTATGCTCACCACAATGTAGGTTTTTATTGAAAACTCACAATACCACTGGATTTCAGATTTCCATAAACTGCCACTGAAAGTATGTTTTGTAAAGAATTAAAAGACTTTCTTTAAATGAGGAGATAGGAAGGGTCCCATGGAGACATCCTTACTTATTTGTGTTTTGAACATTAAAAAAGAGTAGAGAATTTATTTTTAAGATTCCTTACAATGCTCCAAGAACACCTGTAGCATATATTAAGGTAATTATGTAGATCAGATCTGTTTAGCTGCTTGTGCCTAAGCACAGGTTCATTGGTACAAAGCTGGAACAAAAATGAGATTTTGAATTAGATTTGGAATTGTAGAAATGGTCTTTGCATGTAGCAAACACCGAGTGTGCTAAAAAGAATTGTTGAGAAACAAGGAGCTCACCCTGGATTGTACTTCTTTGTAGACAGATTCCTGCTCGGGTTTACAAGGATTCCTGATTTTCCATAGTTTTGGAGGAGGCACAGGCTCAGGTTTCACTTCTTTGTTGATGGAACGCTTGTCGGTGGATTACGGCAAGAAGTCCAAACTGGAATTTGCTATCTATCCAGCCCCTCAAGTATCCACAGCAGTGGTGGAGCCCTACAATTCTATCCTGACCACCCACACCACCTTGGAACACTCTGACTGTGCCTTCATGGTGGACAACGAGGCCATCTATGACATCTGCCGTCGTAATTTGGACATTGAGCGTCCCACATACACCAATCTGAACCGCCTTATCAGCCAGATTGTCTCCTCCATCACTGCCTCCCTGCGCTTCGACGGTGCCCTCAATGTGGACCTGACTGAATTCCAGACCAACCTGGTGCCCTACCCTCGCATCCACTTCCCCTTGGTGACCTATGCACCTATCATCTCCTCTGAGAAGGCCTACCATGAGCAGCTCTCCGTGGCCGAGATCACCAGCTCCTGTTTTGAGGCCAATAATCAGATGGTCAAATGCGACCCCCGTCATGGCAAGTACATGGCTTGCTGCATGCTCTACCGTGGAGATGTGGTGCCCAAAGATGTCAATGTTGCAATTGCTGCTATCAAGACCAAGAGAACAATCCAGTTCGTGGACTGGTGTCCAACTGGCTTCAAGGTGAGGAGCAAATAATTCAATATCTTCCTTCTATCTTAAAGAGATGCACATTCACATAATGGGTATAATCCATGTCCCAAGGTTAAGTATTAAATGTAAGTGACATCAATGCACTTGTCATAAGCTATTTTATCCAATTTCATTAAAATTGTGGGAAACCTCCAGTAGACCTTCAAAATATAGAGTATAAAGTTACCTACTTGAACTAAACAGAAATTACTTTTTGAAAGAAAGTATGCAAGTCAATTAAATAACCATTTTCATTCTGGATAGCAAGATGGATTTACCATAAATAAGCAAACCTTTCTTCTTATATTCAGAAAATAATCTAACCTTTAATTTTTTTTAATTTGCTGATCTACCTTCATGAAAATGCCCTATACTTCAAATAACCCTTCCCCTTTGAATAGACATGTTTAGCTTTTATTGTTTTTGTTCTGTCCTTCATTAACATTCTTGGAAGCCCCGCGCTCTGATTGGCCAGAGCGCGGGGCAACCTGATTGGCCGGGCGAGCAGCGCTGATTGGCTTGCCAAGAATCTCCCGCGATTGGCCCGTTCGAATCGCGGGAGATTCAAAGCGATGTCATTGGCCGCGGCAAGCCGCGGCTAAAGAAATAAAAGCCGTGGACTTTTCCCATTGTGGCAGTCCAGTTCCTGAGCAAATAAACAGAGCTGAAACAGTCACCGACTCCTGGCTTTTTCTTATCGAGCGGACACGACACTGGCGACGAGGGTGGGATCTCGCCCCTGAACGAAGCACGTGTCCGAAGAGAGCCAGTTAACCGACAAGATGGCCAGCATCGCGCCACCGACCCCCTTCAACCCGGCCACCGAGGATTGGGAATCGTACACAGACCGATTCAACATGTTCCTTGAGTGCAACGACCTGAAGGACGCCACGGGACCAAAGAAACGAGCCATTTTCCTTACACACTGTGGGCCCGCAGTGTTTAAAATGGCAAAAGCGTTAGCAAAGCCCGCCGAAGTCACGTCGATGGAGTGGAGCGATCTTGAACCTCTACTCCAGAGACACTACGCCCCAACTGTGCCCATCCTCATCTGACGGCACGAGTTCTATCGGCGAGACCAGCGATCGGGTGAGAGTCTGGGTGATTTCGTTGCGGAACTGCGACGCCTGGGAGGGCTATGCGAGTTCTCCAACCTGAACGAGATCCTTCGGGACCGAATCGTGCTCAGCCTTTGGGATCCCGCTCTCCAAAGTCGGCTGATGGCGAAGGGAAACATTACTCTCGCTGATGCCATCGCTGAAGCCGCAGCCGCTGAAGCCACCCGACAATCGGCAGACCGGATGCGGAGATCGAACGCAGGAGGCCGCACCGAGAACAACGACCCGGCTAGGTCGGCCGCAACCCAACCCACGACGACCACCCACCAAGGCGAACTCCACTCCACCTCGGGAATGTCTGATGAGGAGGAAGACATCCACCGGCTCCAGACAGGTCGCTACCAGCAAGCCCGACGGAGTCGTAAGTCGAGGACCGGCTGTGCCGGGTGCGGGGGCGACCATCCCAGAGCCGAATGCTGGTTTTTCAATTCCATCTGTTGGCATTGCGATAAGAAGGGCCACATTGCGTGGGTCTGCTGCCTTAGAAAGAACCGCAGCCCCAGACGGTGGGACCAGAACGAGAGAAGGCGAGAGGGCACACCCCCTAGGACCAGGGACCGGCAAACAGACAACCGTTGGGAGCGGAACGGACGACCCCAACGCGGCAGCGATACCAGACGGAGGGAAGAGACGCATCAGACGGTCACCATCGGCCATGCCACAACCCCAGACACCAGAAAGGTCTACATGGAGGTAGGCATCGAGGGCGAACCGTGCAGAATGGAGGTGGACTCCGGGTCCCACCTCTCGATGGTAGCCTGGCGGGAAATTAAACGTCTGGTGCCTACCATCCAAAAAAGGCAGCTAGACAACCAGCGGCTCATCCTTAAGGACTATCAGGGAAACCGCATCCCTGTAGTAGGAACAGGACAATTTATAGTATCCTACAAAGGACACTCCGAAAGACTGCCGTTAACCGTCGTCGATCGGGATCGACCAAGCCTGCTGGGACTACAATGGTTTGCCCCGCTAGGCATCGCCGTCTCCGGCATCGATCACATCGACGAGGCCGACTGAGAGCAACGACTGGCCCGGGACTTCCAGGAAGTGTTCGACGGCAGCCTAGGCAAGTACCGAGGGCCCCCTATCTCCTTTAAC
>BHEV01010349.1:3303-26973 GCA_004319985.1 Emydocephalus ijimae | reverse complement strand
GTCACGATGTAAATAAAGAGCTGATGTTCACTGTTCACGATCGTCTCCAGTTATTTCGACCCATGCCCAGTACTTAACAGTCTCCATCTGTTGTTCTACTTCTCTTTCTCTGCTTTTAATTCCTGAGATCTAATGTTCTAGACTGGTTAGTAGTTATGTGTTTATGAAAACCAATTGATTTGGGATGGAATCTTCTGGATAATTTCAGAATGTTTCATTCTCCTCCCAGACCATGCTGAATTCATCTGTTCTATTGTATTCTAAAATCAGTTTAACAGCTTCCAACAGAAAAATCTACTGAACTAGAAAGTGTCCTCGTGGTCCTCCAGCCCCAAAACAGGAGTGTTTCATCAGCAATTCCTAAATGTTGGCCACTTCTGGAGTAAATGATTAACTTTCAGAAACCAACCAGACTGAAATAATATGATTTTGAGGATAACAGATAATCAGAGTTGGAAGGGACCTTATAGATCAGGGGTCGCCAACCTCAGGGACCACCAAGCTCATAATTTTAGATCCCAGGGATCACTAACCGGTTCTGTGAGCATGGCCTAATTTGTGGGTGTGGCTTGGTGGTCATGTGACTGGCTGGGCATGGCTTGTATGTAAATATTATAAATATTTATATAAATATTGAATTTTTTATAAAAAAGAGCAACTTTTACCCAAAATCAGGCAGAACAGGCAGATTGAGTTGCTCACAGAATCACAGATTCATTCAGAGATCTATCTGCCATTGGCTAGCTCAGTCTGTCACATAAAATTTGCAAGCAAGCAAACTCACAAAATTAACCCACAACACACTATGCATGTAAATATTGAATTTTTTTGTAAAAAAGAGCAACTTTTGCCCAAAATCAGGCAAAGCAGGCAGATTGCTCACAGAATCATCCAATGATCTATCTATCTGCCATCAGCTAGCGCAGTCTCTCAAATTTGCTTGCCGTGAGTCTGCACTGAATTTGCTTGCAAGCAAACCTTCAGTCCTAAGGGAGGTTCGGCTGTGCTGAGCTGAAGATCTAGACTAGTTAGAAAGCAAGAAATCCAACCATTTCCTGCTTCCTAGCTAATCTAAATCTCCCAGCATAGCAGAACAGATGGTCGGAAAAAGGAAAAATAGCGATTTAGCAGGCAAGTTTACCAGCTAAGGAGTGTGTGGGCGGGAAGGCTTCCTGCGGGCTATGTGGGTGGCGCAGCCTTGTGTTTCTGCACAACCTGAATTGCTTCGTGGGGTACTCTGGGGGTAAGATTTCTCTGCGGCCCACCAAAAATTTTTCATGGCCCACTGGTTGGCGACCGCTGTTATCGGTCATCTAGTCCAACCCCTCGCCCAAACGGGAGACCCTACACCATTTCTGACAAATGGCAGTCCAATCTCCTCTTGAAGGTCTCAAGTGATGGTGCTCCCACAACTTCCGAGGGCAAGCTGTTCCATTGGTTGATTGTTCTGTCAGAAAGTTTCTCCTTATTTCCAGGTTAAATCTCTCCTTGTTCAGTTTCTATCCATTATTCCTTGTCTGGCCTCCTGGAGCTTTAGAAAATAGCTTGACCTCTTTTTCTCTGTGGCAGCTTCTTAAATATTGGAAGACTATTATGTCTCCCCTGGTCCTTCTCTTCACTAGACAAGCCAAGCCCAATTCCTGTAACCATTTTTCATATACCTTAGTCTCCATCTGTCAGGGGATCTGACAAAGAGGGAACAGAGCATGTTGGAATGCTTCACAAGCTCCTTTCCAAATTTTTGGGCTTTGTACAACTTCAGCAATCAAAATATCAGGCTAGTTCAGTTGGAGAGTTAGTATTCAAGGCTTTGGCTTAGTGCCTAATTCAGACCCTTTCAATGTTAACAAAAATAGCATAACTGAACTTGAGACAGTTTTACTAAAATTGAGAATATCACTTAAGCTGTGCATTTTTTTTCATGTAAATCGCTCCAAGACTGAATTATTTCACCAAAATGCAATTATATACTAGAAAATAGAAGGAATATTAGCTATGCTTGCTGCTTTATTTATAATAATACAGGCAGGATAAATAAATAACAACATAAATTTATTTCTCATCAAATTTTTGGTCCTGTCAAAATGGATTGCATATTGATGTGATCAGAATGAGGATGTGTTTGGTATTCCTCAGCACTTCTCATATGCAGAACACAGGCATAAGTGGCTTCTGCTTCATGCCAAAGAGCTGAGTGTGACTCATATGGCAAATAAGATTGATACAGTGGCAAAAGCTTGGTTGAGAACTGACTTCATGCAGTTCTCATAAACTGCTGATTATGTGTCCTGTTGGATAGCAGATCATTTTGTATAGTAGAAAGAGTGGAGAGAAACACTATTATAAATACAAATTTGTAACCATGGGGCTGTCAGTTGTAAAGAAAATACAATAAAGCTAAATTTTAGGAAGTAAGTGATAGTAAAGCCTGTTACTCAAGTATGCCTATAGCTGCAGCTGCAATGCATTATGGAGAAGATTGGTTAGATGGGTCACCTGAATTACACAGGGCAGTGTTTTTTGAATAAGAAAGTGATAGCCGTGAAAGTGTAAACCTAGCTAATAGGAAACATGTTATGCAGAGATACGGCAACACTTTTAGACAAGAAAAAAGTACAAAATCCCTATACGATCTCCACATCTACTGCCCCTAGTGGTCAATAGCTTAATAGATGCAAAAAACAAGCTGAATTCCAACCAGTTCATCATGCATGGGGAACCCATTAGCCATTGTTTATTGGCAATTTGGCATGAACTGCACTATTTAGATTGAAATCTAATTGAATGGAATTGTTTGGTTTGAAGGGTACCAGCACTAGGATTGTTTCAGCACACAACGGAAATTGTGTTCTTAACAGACAAGTGCTAATTCTGACTAAATTGAAAGGGAGGAGTGCTAAGATTAATTTCAACTTGAGTACTTTCTCCTGACACCTAATTTTTTCAGAATGTTACCCCACAGAACTCCTTTTGCCTCTAAGACAGTAACTCACCAAGGTGCATGTGTCAAGACTGTTAGTTATGCTTCATTTCTAGGAGCAAAAAATCATGGCTGAAATAGTTATCTGTACTTGCATTTTTGGAATAAAGTGTAGGCATGCTAAGCTAGCTTCGTCCTTCATTGAACTCTGAAGAGAAGCTGAGCTCTGAGAATTAATCTTGGTGGCTTGATTTCACACTTGAATAATGCAACGCGTATGCCCTTGCATCCCAGCTGAGCATTTGCCAGTCCTATGACCAAAGATAAAGGAAACAATTCCCCACACTGACAACTGCCTCCAGTAGAGAAAACTGATTGTGGAAGCCCAGGTGGAGATTAGGGTAAGTTGTTTGGCAACATCACTTGCCCATTAATCCACTTGATCCTGGGCAGATGATATAATACAACATCATTCACACTTGGATGGTAACTTGGTGGTTATCACCAGCCGTAAAGATGAATCTTCCATTGCCAGATTTCCCTAACCTGCCTTTTATTTAGATTTCTGGTAACATCAGGTGAAGACAGCAAATCATCTAAATCACTCAAAGCCAATCACTTAGCGTGAGGAAGTCATAGTCATTAAGAATCACAAAATGCACCTTTAATGAAACCCACTTGGTTCACCTTGAGGCCCTTCAGTGAGCATTCGCACTGGATACAAGTCATGCAATTTATATGTTGGCTGTCCCTTTTTGTCTCTGAATTAAAAATGGATGAAACACCAGAAGAAAATCCCAAATGGGAAGACCTAGTTTTTTGCACAGTGAGATTTAGTCACCATCCCACTCCTACATTTCTTCAGTTCCAGCGAAATAGTTCACTTACCTTCACACTGGATAATAAGGGTATTTAGAGACCCTAATTCCTGACCTAGCTTAAATAAGTGCAAACCTGTAAGGCCACATATATAAATTATAAGTATGCATACACACAGAATGTATTATGGTGATTAATATTATGGCTAAAAATAAACCATTTAGCCAAAAAAGAGAGCCTTCTTTCTTTCCTATTCATTATTCTATTGCTCGAATGCCTAAAAGGTAAGCTGTCATTGTTTTTTTTCTCCCTAAAAATTCCTGTAGAAAAACTAGATGTTAAGGTGGGGTGACATCTGAGATGAAATGTGGGAAGTGAGACCAAAGATGAGCATATGTGAATGAACATGCACTTCTCTTCAGTTTCATAAAAATAATTGAAATGCAAAAAAATGATATATGCTAGTTAATTGGTCCGCTGCTTAGAGGCATCTGAATATTCTGTGGTTGCTTTTAGTTTCTGCAAATGAGGAGACATTTTGTCTATATAAGCCAGGCTCTTATAAGCAGTACTGCTTTGATAGTGAGGTGCATTATTTCATAGAGGTCACCTCATTGCGACTCAGTGATAACATGATTTGCATCTTCATACCGCTAAACATTGTTTTGAATCTCCCTGTTCCCCTTCTCTCCCGTGGCCAGAAGTCTTCTAGTTACTCTTCTAGTTACCTGAAATGTTATCAGAAAAAACCTCAGAAGACACATGAATGTTTTACTTTGCTTTTTAGAGTGAAGAGACACCAATGCTTCAGATATGTTTAAAGTATTAGCAAAGATAAGCATTCCTTCAAAACCTTTTTTTCTTCAAAAACAATAAAACACATTTATAAAAATAATCAAAACCAAACCAACAAAGACATTGATAGGATTTTAATTACATGATTCAGATTGCAATGTTGTTGTCCTGACAATATTCCTTCAAGTGCACAATTCTGATTGCACAATTCTATAAATTATGACAACAAATATGTATTTTTAACCATCCATGATCAAATTTCTCTGGTTGATGAGTAATATTTTTAAATGTTAGGTACAATGTATGTAAAAATAGAAAGTTTAAGATCTAATCTCATCACAGAGAATGTTTCTGTTTGATAAAATAAATAAGGCAATACACAGCCATTATTTAGCAGTGGCGTCCTTAAGATATGCTATTATATCTGTTCTCTCTTTCTTACTCTTAAGGCCAGTAAAGACCATCTTAGTTCCTGGAATATACTTCTTCGGATTTTCCAGGTACTCCATCAATGTCTCTTCTCCCCAGATTATACCTATGAGAGAATATTATTACAACAACATTGTAGAATTAAATTCAAAATAGTTTATATTGTGTATCAGAATCTCTGTATTATTCTTTTCCAAGGCGTCCATATTTTTTAATTTTTTTATAGCTGAATAAAAACAATTCAACATATTGGTTAAGGTGCTGAACTAAAACTCAGAAGACCCTGAACGTCCTATACCTTGAACCTGGCTGGGAGACACTGACCAATCACATTCTCTTAGTCGAATTTCCTCAAAGGTTGCTTTGAGGAAAATAGGACACATTACATGTTGTGCAGATATGAATCTAATGAAAAACAGGAATGACATATTAAAAGTTATACATAATAATTATTAAAATAAAGGAGAAAACAGAAAAGGAACAAAAAGATCCATACAATTTAAACTAAAACTAATTCAATCCTTAGAAAGTTATTTGGTGGGCTGCTGGCCTTTTACCGCCCAAATATCTGACCTTAAAATCTGTAGAGAGACAGAACACCAGAGTAGCTTAGAGATAGAGAGCAACACAGAACTGCCTGTTTTCCACCAATTTAATTCCTTGCAAAGTACACTACAGTTATAAACAGATTTAAGAGTTAGAAAAGAATTTAAGATTATTTTAGAATTATTTTAGAAGACTGACAGATGTTCTGAAATGTTAGATTGGTCTTTGGGTATTGATACTGTAGTTCAAGTGAATGCAGTAAGTAAGTCTAAACATACTTAAACTCTGAAGAAATACTTAGGTTTTTTTTTCTGAACCATCTATCAATGCAGATGTAATATGTTGGTTTACATATAATTCCCATTGTGCCAAAGCAAGCCAAACCAATAAAGAAAAAAGAAACTGCCTCACGGTACCCAACAAATTAGAATAATTTAAGAACCCTGGTTAGAATTTGCTTTTTAAAAAATTATTCTCCCAACCTTTTTTCCTTGTGTTTTATGCCATTTTGAAGATGGGGATAATTTAGAATACTTTATTTATCATTCTGAGTGAAACTATAGGTTCTAAAACTTTACAATGGAACTTTATTATAATTCTGTTAAAAAAAATTCCTCGTAAAATTTCATCAGTGAAAGATGCTCCTGCACTAAAAATTATCTTACTTAATAAATAGGTTTTTATCATTCACCTCCTAGTATTAATGCATAGTCAGGAAACACAGTGATCTGGGTTGCATCTTGAACTAACAGAAGTCTAAATCTACAATTTAGAAGGATGAGATTATGCAATTGCCACTAAAGGGCTCAGGAAATATGGGAACTAGGACACTTAAGGGACAAGAATTAGGGTTCATTATATTCTAAAAAGAGTATTAAATCTGATATCTAACATATACTAAAATACAGTTATCCATTGGAGCAAGAATCCATTTTGTTTGAATGGATGTTTTTAAACATGCAATAATCCTTTGGTAATATGTTGTCTTCTTCCCATTACTATTGCATTTGCTTTGTAAGATAAGTGTAACACTTCCATTTTACCTTTGTTTTTGTTGGCTTCTGTGTAGGAGTAACCAACAGCTTGACCAGTCTTTCGGCCAAACAGACCATGTAGATTGGGACCGGTCTTGTGTTTGCCTCCTGCCTCTACAGTATGGCAGGTTCCGCATTTCATAGAAAAGACCTTCCTTCCCTTTTCAACGTCTCCCATTGTAAATGCTGAAGAAAAGACATATACATCAGCAGGGTTCATTAAAGAAGTATATAAAAATGGATAGAAACTGCAAAATACAAGGCATTATGAAACATATGTTGAAGTACAAACACTAAAACTAAAAGTGAACTGCCAAAATGTATACTTTCATAATAGATAACATGCTTTAGTATAATAAATGTATTAAAAGCATTTCATACTTCATATTGTCAATTGCATGAAGGTGGCATGAAGTTTACAAAGAATTCGCTATGTTCTGAATTGTTAAGGTTAGGGTCAATTTCCATTTTCAGCTTGGTCCGAGGCCCCAGTTCTAAATATAGTCTTTGGATGTGATAATAATCTAGCAGCATACTGTCATCACACTTAAAAGAACGTAATCGGAATAGATTAAATGATCAATAACTCTAATGATGAAATTGTGCTTCTAGAAAATTTTTATGTTGCACTAATATGCACTTTCACTTAAAATTATTTTCAAGTAAGCACATGCACTTAGGATTTCCTGCAAAAGTATGCCAAATATACAATTATGCATACATTATTATGGAAAATATTAAGCTGATTATTGCAAGTGGGCAGAATTAAGCACATTAAATTGATTTGATATAAAAACGAGGTCATTACAAAACACCATTTGGCAAAACTCCCGATTCAATTCAATGAATTATTCAATGACCTCTAATCTGACTATGACCTCTAATCGACACAGAAACCATGACTTCTGCTACCAGGAAGCAGCTAAGGTTAAATCTGCTTTCTCCGTCCTTCGTTATGAATGGATGTTATTTCAATGGGAATTGAGCTTCCCTCTCCTTTAACCAAGTGCCAAATACGGGTCAATGGTTAAAAGACGGCAGAGGTGCTTAAGGACTCTCTGGCCGTTAGCCTCGCTGGAACGAAGGGCACCCATTGGGGACGTGTTAAAGCGGCGCTTTTAAAATTTTTAATCAGATTAAAGCCGCGTTGAGCCGACGCCCTGATATCCTTCCTTCGTCCCATATAAGGTCGGATGCTGCAAGAGGCAGCGTGGGAGTGTCGGCTTCGTCTCCTTCGGAAGGAAGGCCTGGCTCCTTCCAGCTTCCTCCCTCGGTCACTTTCCAGGTGTATTGTACTACAATCCCCCCCATCTTTTTTGGGGGGGGGGAAGCTTTCCTTCCACAGCCACGTGCAACCGCGAGCTGTCTCTCGAGGATCTGCGCAAGCGTCGCCCGCGAGCCTGCAGCTCTGACCTCGTGAGCCCTCCGTCCCTGACCCACCAATCCACATCAGCAGCGCAGAGCCGTTCTCCGGCTTTTCCCACCAAGCCTCTTTCCCCCAATTTCTCCGTTCACACGCGCAATCTTAGGATGAGGAAGGTTCTCTTTAATTACCAAGCCAAGTCAAGGACTACGTGCAAGAAATCCGCGGTGTCGTTACTCGCGCCGATCTTCCTTTCTCAGCCGCACCGTTTCTACCCAAGGGCACTCTGTACGCAAGTCTTTGTAACCGGTGCCTCTGCAACCAAACTCCCTGATCGTCTAATGTACATCGGCCAATCAGACGCTAGATAAAAGTAAGACTATTGGATAGTCGTGGTGCCTATCACCAACTAGCAAGGTAGATTGAGTTTCGAGGTATGCCTGATAAGCCGGTCTGGTTTTGCGCAATGGGCAAGGATGTAGGAAGGGAGACAGCTACGCATGCGCATTGGGTTGTTATAACAAGGTCAAGATTAGGTGAAGCCGCTGTGCCTTTCACGACTTTTTTTCTTAAGGGTCATATGTGACTGAGCTCTTTTGCCGGCAAAAAGTGACGTACATGGGGATTCCGTCCGTAAGGCGAGGAACTTGCTGTTCTTTTGGCGGCAAATTGGGTGATAGTGCAATGGGTGGGCGACCGGAAAGTGATGCAATCATCAAACTGCTGAGATAGGAAAACTTCTCTTAACTTGCATATTCAGAGTCAATTATTAAGTTCGATGTACTGGAAAGATATATCTGGTTTGTAACACTAGATTGTGGATATTGTTTTATTTTATTCTGTCCAAATTGGTAACAGCCATCAGAAAACCTTGTATGTCTTGTAAAGCTAAGCAAAATTGAATATAGTCATATTTGGACAGGAGACCACCAATGGTGCAGAGCAAAGCAGACAGTCAGGAAATCATCCTAGTAGGAAGCAGTGACAACCAAGAAAACAACATGGAAGTTGTTATATACTGGGACTCTACAGTTGAGCTTGATTCAGAGCAGACTTTCTGTCTCTTCTGTTACATCTGGAGAGTCCATGTTCACATCCACACACCAGAGATTATCAGTCCTGCGCAAGTGAAAACACGCACTGGGAAAGTTTTCAATGACTTGAAGGGACTGGATACATCTATGTAGCCAATAAGAGTGGACATGTCCTAACCAGCATGTCACCATCACAGTCAATGTGTGACACCACAAACAGCATACAGATTATTTAATGATCAAGAATTGCTGAAATTTACAATGATGCTGAAATGAGTACAGTTACAACTAATCTTTATATCGGTTGCAGCATTCCTGTAGTTATGTTGCAATCCAGATACATGGTGCTGGGTTCATAATTATGATTTCACAGCAACCTGCCTTCATTTGATTGTCATTTGCAATCTTCTTATGATATCCTCATTTAATTACCTGCAGTGATTCATTTAATAACGGCAACAGGGAGTAGTGGAATTTGTGTTGCTTAGCAGTATAGTCATGTGATATCACTCTTTATGACTGTGTCACTTAGTGATGGAAATTCCATTCTCAATTATGTTAAGTGAGAACTATCTGTAGAGCCACCAAGAGTCTTGATCATGAAAAATAAATATAATTAAATAACAAGTTTTGTACAAAGCTACAAAACTTCCATTTATTTTTCCATGTAATTATAGACTTAGGTCGCAGCTATTTGAGATGGAATGAGATGAGGGATAAAAGGAATAGTGAATTACAACATCCAGTTTTCATTAGTAGAAATGTGGAACAGCCTTTATTTAAACATGTTTATTGAAACATGTATTTTCTAACCAATGAATGAGCTTCACTTCCATATGTGTGTATACTGTATATGTGTACACACACATACACACAGAATATATATTTATGGATTACCAAGAGAAGATTGAGAGTTTGATGAAATAGTGTCATAAAAAGTGTGGTTTTAAATATAGGAAAAACAAAAAAGGTCATTGTTGATTTCAGAAAAAGCAGGCATAGCCATACACCTGTGTGTATTAACAAATCAACTGTGGAAGTGGGATGGGAGTATCAAGTTTCTGGGTATGCAGCTGACGAGCAGGTTAACTTGGTCTCTCAGTAGTGAGACACCAGTTAAGCGGTCACAGCAGCATCTGCATTTTCTGCATCATATGAGAAGAGCATATTTTCCTTCTATCATTACCACTTTCTATAGATGATTGAAAGCATCCTTTGTGGTTTGGAAGTATTACTATTTCTGACAGGCTGTGCAGATAGTGGTAAGGACGCCAAAGGAAATTATTGGAAGCTCACTTTTTTCTATCCAGGACATAACATATAAGCAATGCTTGTCCAGGATCTGCAGTGTTGTCAGGCGCGCTACACATCCTCTCCGGGATCAGTTTTCATGACCTGGGAAGAGGCTTTGTGATATCTGAAGCAGAACAATTAGATTCTATAATAGCTTTGTACCATATAGTATCAACCTTGTTATTCTCCAGACTCTTTTCTGCTATGAATACAATATAAATTATGATTGTGTGTGTGTCTGTGTAACAATGGATCAATGACATCAGTGAAAAAAGTCAACCAGCTAAAATGCTAAAATAAAATTCAGTATATTTTATCCTGAGCTCAAAAACTGGGTCAGGCATGTCTTGTGCTGTGCAATTCTTTCTGGAAAACTTTCATACCTGAGCAAAAAAAAGCCATCCTCTAGATCCATTAAATTTTGAAAATGACTTGATCTTTGTGCTACTTGGCAGGTTTATTTCTGGTGTGTCAAATGTGCTGTTTCACAATCTTTGCAATTCCATTTTACAACCTAGTGGATTTTTCCCTTCAAGACAATTCATAAGTATACCAATTAAAACTCATACCACTAGAAAATTTATTTTCATCTAGATGATCAGAGGTGGTATTCAGCAGGCTCTGACCAGTTCTGGAGAACCAGTAGCAGAAATTTTGAGTAGTTTGGGGAACTGGCAAATACCATCTCTGGGCCTCAGGCAAGCCTCCTGGGTGGGCGTTTTTGCTCCTAGGTGGCTTCCCTAAGGCTCAGGAAGGAAAACAAATGGAGCCTGGAGGGGACGCACAACACCCCCCCCCACACTTCCTTTTGGGACTTTGTGCTTCAAGGAAGCACGATTTGCTCCCAGTTGATCAAAAAATGGAGGTGGTATCTGACCCTCTCCCTCTATTTTTTGCCTTCCTGGGCCTCAGGGAAGCCTCTTGGGTGAAGCAGTAAGTAAGCAAGGGAATTCCGGGACAACTGATCATAAGAACAGCTGATTGTCAGGAGGGGAAAAAAAGAAATACCTTAAGGAGTGACTGGGCGGGGTGAGTGAGCATCGGGCGGCAGGGCAAGTGAGCGACTGGTGACCAAGTCGGGCGTGGGCAACCAGAAGTTACTACTGGTTCAGCAACCCATGCCAAATCCTTGCTACCGGTTCGTCCAAAGCAGTGCGAAACAGCTGAATACCACCACTGGTATGGAGGGAATAGGCTCCATATTATTTTGATTAATCTCATGAGAAAAGAAAACCACAAAAAATCCACATTAGAATACTCAGCAGAAAAAAAAATGTTTTGGGTTAAATGAGGAAAGGTGAGGAGTTATAGATTACCCACAGTCTGCTGTGGAAGTAAAAGCATATACCTTTTGGGGATTTCATCTAAAACACAGATTCTCCAATCTGACGCCTATCAGCTTTTTGGACAATACAGCATTTCCATATTGCAATCCTCTGGCACATATGGAGTTTGCCAGATAGAGTCAAGGTCATTAGCAGGTTATGAATAATTTCAAAATATTAGTTCTGCAGCTTTCCTAGCATAAGATGGATTTTAAAAACAGTTCTGTAGCTAAGATTCTTTTATGCTAACCAGCAAATTGATATGACCAAATGCAGAAGGTGGAAAATTTGTTTACAAAGAGAGAAAGCATACAGTATATATTTGAAGCAGCTTCAGTTACTTTGAACTGGCAATTTCCTATTCATGGATATGGCATGTCAAATTAAGCTTGCTACCTGGCAACAATGCCACTAGGGCATAGTTTAAATGCTCACAACTGCAAGTCTAGACTAATGTGTTATGTGATCATGGAGGGTTCATTTCACATGGGTGTTGGAACAATACATGTGTCTGGATTATCTAACTTTTACTATTATAGAACACGGATTCTGATGCAATATTTGAAAAGTGGATAGCATGATTAAAGGCAGCTAAGTGATATTCCTATTTTACAGTATAGGAACACTGAGGGTGAAAGACACAAACAGTTAAGCACAGCAATTTCTTTACTTGTTGTTTAAAAAGTCTTGGGAATATGCAATTTTAGCAGACTGCTGCACATTACAGAGGCCTGCCAGTGTATTCTAAATCATCCCTATATTAGAGGATATTGAAACAATTCCATATTAATAAATAATTAAACTTAATAAAGAAAAATACAAAAAAATAAAAATAAAAAGACCAATTCAGTAGTGGAGTTTGTGGCTGAGGTGTTTATAAGTTCTGCTGTTTGAGAAGATGAGTTATTACAAAAAGAAAGCATGAATGCCCTGGAATTTATGCTTTCTGCCATACCTGTCATGATTCCTCAGGTCTTTTAGTCCCCGCCTTGTAAGATCATTCAAGTACTTGATGGCTTCTCCCTTTGTAAAAGAATCCTGGATATCAAGTAATTTTGTCTGAGGTCGAACCATCCCACAATTAGGCATCCAGTCTGAGGATGGATTGCAGCTTGTTACAAACTCTCCAAAATTGGAAGCACTTTCAGAATCTGGTTTACTAGCATACCTTTCACACTTCAGTTGTGTTGAGGTTGAGGCTGGCTTACTAAGAATGGCAGGATTATGCCACACAATATATCTGTTTAAATGGGAGGGTTGCAAATCTTCATAGTAAATGGATTCGGCGGGCTTTAGAAGAAGCTCTGGTTCAGGTGGCACTGTAATTTGCCTGCGATACAATTGATCTGTTTTCCAGGTATCTGTAATTTTCCGAAATCTGTTTGAGAACAGTTTCTTATCTTGACCGTTTTCTTCCTGGCAGGTTGTTTCAGGCTGAATCCAATTGTATAGCAGGTAATTGTCCCTTTGACTAGCTTTGTTTTGTGTATCCTGCTGAAGGGGACTCAGGGATCCTTTCCCTCTATTCTGCATTTCCTCTGAATGCCAGGTTATGTTGCAATGGTCTTTCGAATGAAGTGGTGACTCGTAGTTCTCTGTAGCATGCTGATGTTGATGATGTGAGAGCCTGCCTTGAAGCGCACGAGCAATGCGTCCTTCCAAGGGCCTTACTTGAGACATTGTCGAATGAAGGGATTCTTTCTGAAGAACAAATGGAATAGAACTAATTCCCAGGACTTATATGTACAACGATGCACATCTGAATATGATTTTTGGAACCAAATAACTATATATTTATTTCATATGAGCAACCATCTCAGTCTAGTGATTCTTGGTGTTTAGCAATACAGAAAACATAAAGTAATACAATATAAAATAAATCAATAATATGACGCAACTGAGAGTTGTAGTAAGTTATAGTTCACTGCAATAAGGCTGAACTAACATCCTGGCACCAGTGCTTGAGAGGGAAATCAGGTCTTCAAGGACTTCTGTAAGATTAATAGGGTCACAGTCATCGAAATCTGGGTGATGCTGTTCCACAGTGCAAATGCAGCAATAAAGAAGATAGGGCTTTTGAGTCCCCATTAGATGAGAGTGTTTTAACAGAAGGACCCAGAGCATGTTCATTTTGCCATGAACGATGGAAAAAGAGGTGGTCTGGAAATGCAAATGATTATTGATATCAACCATGATATGCTCTCAATAGATTTTTACATGCAATTCAAGATATCATCTTGATATCTTGAATTTCACATGAAATACACAGATGATATCTTGAATTGCACATGAAAATCTGTTGGGAGTTAGTTCTTTAATGGCAAAGCAGTGATGTTGAATGCTCTTCAAGGATAGCTCCATATAGAGCATATTTCAACCATGCAACAAAGTAGTAACTAAGCATGGCTGATTAGAGGCAGGGCCTCCTGATTCAGAAAAGAGTACCATAGGCAGAGAAGGACTGATGCAAAGTCCTAGCTACCCATATTGTGTACTGACTAAGCCCTTCTTGCAACAGAACTTCAAAAACAACCCTAAATTCTCTCAGTAATCCAACCAGTCCATTAGGTGCTTGTGGTGGACTGTTCAGGTAATCCTTCTGTTGTGAATGCATAAAGATTAAATAAAGTTGTCTTGAGCTTGGAGTCAAGTGCAGGGTTCTGGCCCTGCACTTCTGATTGGCTGTTAATGGCAGGATAGGATTGGTCCGTTCAGGGGAATCTGATTGGCCACTAACGGGGCATTCGTATTGGTTAATGGAGCTAGTGCTCCTGGATTGTTATTGGTTAAAATAGTTATTGGGTTGCCTATATAAGGAAGGCTATAGCAGCCATCCAGTTTGAGCTGTCACACCATGTAAATAAAGAGTTGAAGTTCACTGTTTCACTGGCTCGTCTCCATTCTTTCTCTCCCATGCTTCAAACTTAACACTGGCGACGAGGATGGGATTTGGAGACGTCAGAGCTGACTGAACAAAGAAGAAGCCGAGCACGTGACTGACAACGCACAATGACGGAACCATGTCCAGCGTCGTCGTACCACCCACTCCGTTCGACCTAGCGCAAGAGGACTGGGAGTCCTACATGGATTGTTTCCAAATGTTTTTGGAAACTAACAATTTAAAGGATGCCTCAACCGGGAAGAAACGGGTGGTATTCCTAACGCATTGCGGACCAACCGTATTTAAGATGGCTAAAGCACTAGCCAAACCCGCAGAAGTAAAGGCTATGGACTGGGACGTCCTTGAACCCCTACTGAGAGCCTATTATGCACCGACCGTGCCGACGCTCGTAAGACGGCACAAGTTCTACCAAAGAAACAAGCAAAAAGGAGAAAGCATCGCCAACTTCATCGCAGACCTCCGAAACCTGGGAGGCCTCTGCGGGTTCGCCGACCTGGAAGACGCGTTGAGAGATAGAATAGTCCTGGGATTAGATGCACCAGGCATGCAAAGCAAGCTGATGGCGAAAGGCGACATCAGCCTTGCCGATGCCATCGCTGATGCTACTGCAGCAGAAGCAACCAGGAAGTCGGCTGCCCAATTGCACCGAAACAGCGCTCCGGTACACCAACCGACAGGCAACATTTCACCCAAGTCAGAAGGACAGCTTTCGACAACCCACCACGAGGACCTCTCTTCGTCGTCAGACAGCGACGAAAAAGAGGTCCATTGACTGCGGTCCGATCGGGACCACTACCCGATGTCCCTCCACCCCTGTGCTGGCTGTGGAGCCAACCATTCCAGGTCCGAATGCAAATTCCGTGACGCGCTCTGCCATGAGTGCGGGAAGAGAGGCCACATCGGACGGGTCTGCCGAAGCTTACAGGGACCCGGCCAGGCCTCGAAGGGGGCTAACTATCGCCAATCGACAGGAAACCATCCTGTAAGGCGAGAACCAGTAAACCACTCCTACAGAAATCGAAACTTGAATCGCCCTACGAAGCGAGAAGAGGCTCACCAAACTATTACTATCGGTCACTCCTCTTCCTTGGATGCCAAGAAAATCTGAATTACAGTGGCCATCGAAAAAGCCTTGCCAANCCTCAAGCAACTCATCCCTACTATCCGGTGCCAAGACCTCCGTTTCCAGAGACTTATCCTTAAAGACTATCAAGGGAATCGGATTCTAGTCATTGGATCCAGCCGAGTCCGGGTCTCATTCAAGAACCGCACGGCGAACTTACCTCTGACTGTGATCGACAAAGATCGGCCTAGCCTGCTAGGCCTCCAATGGTTCGTGCCACTTGGCATTGAAGTGGCAGGCATTAACCGAATCAGTGGCAGTGACTGGGAGGAGGACCTCGTCCATGAATTCAGGGACGTCTTCGCAGAAAAATTAGGCGAGTACAAGGGGACCCCGATATCGTTCAGCTTTAATCCAAAAATACCTCCCATCCGCCTTAAGCCCCGTCGAGTTCCGTTTGCCTTAAAGCCGAAAATCGACGAACAGCTCGATAAGTTAATAGCTCAGGGGGTACTAGAGCTAACCGATCACTCTCCCTGGGAGACCCCAATCGTAACGCCAATTAAGCCGGATGGTTCAATTAGAATTTGTGGGGACTACCGAGCCATCTTGAACCACGCCCTACAGCAAAACGCATATCCGGTGCCGGTGGTGCAGCACCTCCTCCATTCTCTGGGGGGCGGAAAAGTCTTCGCTAAACTAGACCTAGCTCAGGCATATCCGCAACTACCTGTTGATGAAAAGACGGCATAGGCACAGACGATTGTGATGCACCGAGGTGCCTTTAAATGTACCCGGCTCCAATTCGGAGTCAGTGTAGCCCCGGGGATTTTTCAGAGCCTTAAGGAAAGGCTACTACAAGGGATTAAAGGCGTGGTCCCCTACTTTGACGATGTATTAATTGCTGCACCTACCACAAAAATCTTACAGGACCGTCTAAAATTAGTTCTACAGAAATTCCAAGACGCCAGTCTTAAAGTGAAAAAGAATAAGTGTAAACTGTGTACAGATTGTGTCGAATTTTTTGGGTATTTAATTGACAATCAGGGTATTCACCCTACCGACAGTAAATTGAGAGCAATAAAAGACACTCCCAGACCTCGGAACAAGACCGACCTCCAGGCGTTCCTAGGCCTTATCAACTTTTATAACATATTTCTACCGCACAAAGCAACTGTCGCTGAACCTTGACATCGTTTACTGGACAAAAAAGCAATTTGGGTATGGGGTCATAAGAAGAACTGGCGTTCCGTAATGTAATAAAACTACTGACTTCTGACGCTGTACTCATGCAGTACAATGAGACCTTGCCGTTAAATATCACATGCGATGCCTCGCTTTTTGGACTGGGTGCCATTTTGAGCCACGTATTGCCTAATGGTAGCGAAGCTCCTGTTGCATATTTTTCAAAGACGCTTTCAAAAACTGAGCGAAATTATAGCCAAATCGATAAAGAAGCCCTCACGATTGTGTCTGCCGTTAAAAGATTTCACGAGTACGTGTATGGCCGGGCTTTTACTATCATGACTGACCACAAACCGTTGCTGGGGATAATAGCCGGAGATAAACCGACTCTCTACATATTATCCCCCAGGATGACTCACTGGTCAGAATTCTTGACTGCTTATATTTATCGGCTGCAATACCGCCCGGGGAAAGCCATTCCCCAAGCCGATGCATTGAGCCGAGCACCACTTCCAGAGACTCTCGACGACCCCGCGCCAACAGTAACCACGTTGCAGATCGAGACACTCCACACACTGCCATTAACCGCCTGTGATATCGCGAGAGAAACAAGACGTGACCCCACCTTAGTGCAAGTCCTAAGTTGGGTGGAACGCGGATGGCCATTGGACCAAATATCAGATGACTTCGCACCATTCAAAAGTCGACAAACAGTTGTTTTCTCAAAAGGGCTGTATCATCTGGGGTGATAGAGTCGTTATCCCAGAGCGACTCCAACAAGCATTACTGAGAACTTTGCACGATGGCCACCCCGGCATCATGTGAATGAAAGCCCTCGCATGAAGCTACGCATGGTGGCCGGGCATCAANAACCGAATGGGAGACACCACGGGGACCCTGGTCCCGTATTCACCTGGACTTTGCTGGGCCGACCAAAGGCCACACCTTTTAGTTAACCGTCAATGCCTACTCAAATTGGCTCAAGATTCACCATATGAGGAACACGACCACAGAAGCGGTCATCAAGAGACTGGAGAGACTGTTTGCAACCCATGGATTACCAGACATTCTGGTATCCGACAACGGGCCCCAATTTATCGCACTGTCCTTCGAGCAGTACCTGGCTGACCGCGGGATCCGACATGTGCTCACTTTTCCTGCGCACCCTGCGGCCAACGGCAGGGCTGAGCGCATGGTCCAATTCGTTCAGAAAACTTTATAGAAATTAGACTACGACAACATCGACGAGAAAATCAACCAAATCCTTTTTCTACAGCACATCACACCTCACAGTGTCACCAACAAAACTCCTGCCGAACTGCTAATGGGACGAAAGCTCCGCTCCCACCTCGACCGGTTACACCCAGCTTACGAACTGGAAAAACCACTTGGATCCAGCGGCCGATGCCGTACCTTCCAGGTAGGCGATTTGGTGTATGCTAAAAACCTATCGGGTGATCCGCTGTGGGTAGAAGCGACAGTAATCCTTGTAACCGGCCCAAGATCCTACCTTGTACAGTGCCCTGACGATGGACTATGGAAGCGCCATATCGATCAATTACGATCACGGCTCTGGTCAGGCACTTCTGAACTCCCTTATGACCAAACTGAGGGGAGGGGAGATACAGAAGAAGACGAATTTCAACTTGAGGAAAACCCTTTCAAAGGGAACGATAGCAAAACAGAGACACGGGAACTGGAACCAGGGATGGGAGTAAGTCCACCTCAGGGAGTTGCCGAAGATATTGGTGACAATGGAAATGCGAACTCTGAACCAGAGGAAACCCCTTCGCCAAACAACGATCTACCTCAGCGAGATTGCAGCCAAATGCAAAACGCACAGCGAAAATCAAAAAGACTAATAAAGCAACCGTCCTACCTTAAGGACTATGTGACCACACCCTGTAAACAGAAGCCAGGGGGAAGGAGTGTTGTGAATGCATAAAGATTAAATAAAGTTGTCTTGAGCTTGGAGTCAAGTGCAGGGTTCTGCCCCTGCACTTCTGATTGGCTGTTAATGGCAGGATCGGATTGGTCCGTTCAGGGGAATCTGATTGGCCATTAACGGGGCATTCGTATTGGTTAATGGAGCTAGCACTCCTGGATTGTTATTGGTTAAAATAGTTATTGGGTTGCCTATATAAGGAAGGCTATAGCAGCCGTCCAGTTTGAGCTGTCACACCATGTAAATAAAGAGTTGAAGTTCACCGTTTCACCGGCTCGTCTCCATTCTTTCTCGCCCATGCTTCAAACTTAACACCTTCTACCCTGCAAAGAAGAGTGACCACAGAGAATTCCAAAACTAATGTGTGATTTTTGCTGTGACAAAATCCAGATCCATGATACCACTTTCCATACTTACAAGATCTACATTTTTGCCCAGTTCTCCTGTTGCTCTGCCAATTAACTTGGCATTATAGTCATCTAGCTGCAATGGGTTCATACGCCCTCTACCTAAAAAAAAAGACCGAAATTTTATTTTATAATTGTTATTCTTTTTAAACAAATAATTTTCACTTGAATACATTTTCTTTTTTTATCCTCTCTATTCTTTTTGGAAGATACAAAAAAACAACAACAGATGATTATCTGAAAGTGTTTGTGATTTATCTGCTAACTTGAACTTTAGTGCTTTAGTTTAATACTTTAGTTTGATAAAAATGTATACCTGTGTAGTCTCGCTTGTATGTAGATAGCCAAAGAGCCTTCTTTACATTTTCTAGTATATTGGCAGCTCGAGGTAAAAGATCAGGTTCTGGAGGCTGGAATGTTGATTTAGGAGTTTCATCTTGGTGACTGATTCCTTCAATGATCTGAGATTTGGCATAAAGATATAAATAACATATATTGACAAATGACTTCACTTGAAGCCATATTGGGAATGCATACTGCTTCATTGCTTTGGGAAGTAGCAGTTTTTAAAATTAAATTTAAAACATTTAAAAATCTAACAGGATGCTGTATATATTTCCCATCTCACATTACCTCTATTCTTTTTTATTCTAGAATAAGTTCAGTAAAATTGATATGTAATGTTTAATGAAAGTATATTCATTTTTTCTCCTTGCTGTTCTGAATAAATTGGACTGTCAAATATTCCGGTATATGTTGATATTTAAGAAAATGTCAGTTCCACACATACAGAAACTAATTTGGATTGAGACTACAGACCATACCAAAGGTTAAAACACCCTGGCTTTCCTTCTAGTTCCTGTTTCAGATCAAATCAGGAAATGAAAAGGGAAAGAAGGGGAATAGTTTTAATAGTGATATGAAAAGTCTGTTTACTATAAAGTGAAATACCCATTAGATCAAAGGTAAACAACTTGGGGTTCTCCAGGTCCTTTGGACAACAACATTCCTTGTCATTAGACTAGGCTGGCTGGGACTGATGGGAATTGGAATCCTCAATGTCTGAATGTGCCAAGTTGAATGCTAGAAATGTGGGGAAAGTGTGGTTTAATGCTGAGCTTTGCATGGCAAGAGAAATACATTCTGCTCATTCTCAGGCTGCTCCTATGAAGGTTGGCTTGAAATCAATTAAACAGGCACAAAATTTATGATACTTTCTGTAGAAACTTTCTATAGAAGAACTAAGAAGTCCCTGCAAAAAAATTCCAAGGACAGTTGTATATCAAAAGCAAATCCTATTTATATTTAAATAAACATGCATATTTTTGAACCTCTTTCTTCTAACTGGACAGACAGTCTCTATCTTTCTTTGATCATGAATAACATATTTAATACCGTATTAGACTGTTTTCCTCTGATTTACTTTCACACCTAAAAGCCAAGCTAATTTTCTGTGAGTCTTGTCCCAAAGGAATTGCCATCCATGCAAATATTCAATTGCAAAGAAGACATTTTTCCAGATGAAGTGTGGTGACTGTTTACTAGACACCATAGTATTTCCTGCAGTGAATTGCAGTGGTGTTTTTGGAATTTGCAAACGTTGCTACAACTTTAAAAGCACAACAATAATGACATGGGAAAATACCGGAACAAAGCCGAATACCATACATGTAAGTACCTGGGAAAACTTAGGAATATATATATATATTCATAGATTTTCACGGGTACAGGTATGCAGGTCTTGGTGTGTTCGGATCTTTTCCCGTGTAAGATTGAGAGTATCTTGGCAACGTTTCAACAAGGTCCCACTCGCCATCTTCAGGCTGGTGCGTTCGGCTTCGTGCTTGTGCAAGCAAAGTGTGATCGGAGCTACCGTCTCCCTATATATACTGGTGGGGAGTTGGCTGTGTTGTCAGTTCTTGATTGGTTGATGGATTTGATGTTTGCAGATTGGCTAGCTTTTTTGTAAGAACGTGTGGCTGAGGTATTGGCTGTGTGTCTATCGGCCTCCTGTGTTGTAACGACCTGGGTAATGGGCTGTGTGATGACCTTCTGAGTTCTATTGTTTTGATATCCTGGGTCTTATGCTGTAATCTCCTGGGTTGTAATGACCTGGGTCATGGGCTGTGTGATGACCTTCTGAGTTCTATTGTTTTGATATCCTGGGTCTTGTGCTGTAATCTCCTGGGTTGTAATGACCTGGGTCATGGGCTGTGTGATGACCTTCTGAGTTCTATTATTGTGATATTCTGGGTCTTGTGCGATAATCTCCTGGGTCGTTAGCTGTGTTGTGACATCCTGAGGTTTTGTGGGACCTCATCGAAACATTGCCAAGATACTCTCAATCTTACACAGGAAAAGACCCGAACACACCAAGACCTTCAAGGAAAGGGAAAAACTATTGAGAAAATTTCAAAAATAGTTATAAGATATGGATTAGAATACATAATATGTAATTGAGTTTATGTCTGTATGGAGAAGTGATAATCTGGGAGCATGCTGTTCTCAAAAAAAAGATATTTTATTTGTACTTGTACATATGTTTTGTGAAAACCCAAATAAAACTTTTAATAATAGAAAAGGGGGGAAGATGATGAAATGAGAACTATTATGGAAGGATTAATGTCAGTTGCTATAATTAATTGATTAGACTAATATTTTTATAATGTATAGATAATTCATAAGGTAATTGAGAAAATCTAATGTGGAATCTGACAAAAAAGTGTGTGTGTGTGTTATATAGTATATAGTTATATAGGAGATGGTATCAAGGTAGATTGAAGGTAGCTGGCTTCGCATTAATAATCAGAGGGGGCAATTTAGAATTAAACTAAAGACTGATAAAATTCCAAATATAACAGATAAAGGTAATTTGGGAAGTGAATATAGAAATGAGATGAGAATTTTAAATAACATTGTAAAATAAGATATGAGAATACTCTAATGAATGAAAAAAGTTATGAATTGGAAGTGGATAAGTAATACTTAATACTACTAAGGTTAATGTGATATGAAAATTGCACAAACAAAATGAATAGGTAAATATGGTCATGTTTATATTGTATTAAAACCTGGAACTATACTGCTTGCCAAATGAGATTTTTTTTAATGAAAAAAAATTGAGGAGGATATTGAATAATGAAATTATTAGGTATGTCTAACTGATATGGTGGTTGGCATTAGGAGAGAGTATTGAAATGTTGAAAATAAGCAAGGAAGGATTTTGACTCAATATGAATGTGGATATTAAGAGATTATTAAGCTTGCTTATACTAAAATATATGATATATTGATGCAATACAGTTAATGCATTGTTGTATATGTGTAAATTGAAATAAAAAACTTTTATTCAAAAAACAATTCTGGCTTTATATGCATTTGTTCTTAAGGTCTGATTGTTTGTGGCCAGAAATAGCCCTCATTTCTTTCTTCAGTTTTTCTGCTCTTAGCCATTGCTGGGTTTTGTTATTATCTGATTTACCTGTTGTTATTTTTCAAAATGTACTATATTATTATTAGAATTTTGGTGACTTTGGGTCAGTCTTCATGACTGTGTCAACAAGTCTATGCAGTTTTTTTGTAATATATCAGAGGTAGCTGTCCATTAACCTCTTTCCGGGATTGAGAAGGAGAAAAAGAAACTGCCCCTAGTCACCTGGAGGAGTTCTGTGTCTCCCAAAGATATTAGCAGCTTTTTGAGATTTCAGGTTAGGCTTACTGAGAGATATAAGACACTGAACCTGAGATCTGAAACATGCATGCTGTCAAGTTTGAGGCATGGGCGATAATGAATGGAGACGAGCCAGTTAACGGTGAACTTCAACTCTTTTATTTACATAGTGACAGCTCTGAAAAACAGGGCAGCTACAACCCTCTTATATAGATAACCCAATAACTATTTAACCAATAAGAACTCAGGAGCACTTGCTCCATTGAACCAATACGAAAGCTCTGTTAATGGCCAATCAGATTCCCCTGAATGGGCCAATCTGATCCTGCCATTGGACAGCTAATCAGAAGTGCAGGGCCAGAACCCTGCACTTGACTCCAAGCTCCAAATAACTTTATCACATTCTATGCATTCACAACACACCTTCCCCCTGGCTTCTTTTTACAGGGCGCAGTTACATAGTCCTTTAGATAGGACGGTTGCTTTATTAGTCTGTTTGACTTCCGCTGTGTGTCCTGCTTTTGGCTACCATTCTGCTGAGGTAGATTGTTGTTTAGCGAAGGGGTTTCTTCACGTTCAGCGTTCACGTTTCCGTCCTCTCCGCTATTGTTGGTAACTCCTTGAGGTAGACCTACTACCGTCTCTAGATCTCTTTCCTGTGTCTCTATTCTGCTATCGATTCTTCCGAATGAGTTTTCTTCTATTGGGGTTTCGTCTTCTTCTGTATCTCCCCCCCCCTCAGTTTGGTCATAAGGGAGTTCAGAAATGTCTGAGCGGAGCCGTGATCGTAACTGATCGATATGGCGTTTCCAAATTTTGTCATCGAGGCATTTTACAACGTAGGATCTTGGGCCAGTTACACGTATGATTGTTGCTTCAACCCACAGCAGATCACCGGACAGTTTTTTAGCGTATACGCAATCGCCTACCTGAAAGGTAC
>BHEV01010348.1:0-10536 GCA_004319985.1 Emydocephalus ijimae | reverse complement strand
ACCTTGTACAGTGCCCTGACGATAGACTATGGAAGCGCCATATCGATCAATTACGATCACGGCTCCGGTCAGGCACTTCTGGACTCCCTTATGACCAAACTGAGAGGGGGGGGAGATACAGAAAAAACGAATTTCAACTAGAGGAAAATCCATTCGAAGGGAACGATAGTGGAATAGAGACACGGGAACTGGAACCAGGGATGGGAGTAAGTCCACCTCAGGGAGTTGCCGAAAATATTGGTGACAACGGAAACGCGAACTCTGAACCAGAGGCAACCCCTTTGCCAAACAACGATCTACCTCAGCGAGATTGCAGTCAAATGCAAAACGCGCAGCGAAAATCAAATGGACAAATAAAGCAACCGTCCTACCTTAAGGACTATGTGACCGTGCCCTGTAAACAGAAGCCGGGGGAAGGGGTGTTGTGAATGCATAAAGATTAAATAAAGTTATCTTGAGCTTGGAGTTAAGTGCAGGGTTCTGGCCCTGCACTTCTGATTGGCTGTTAATGGCAGGATCGGATTGGCCCGTTCAGGGGAATCTGATTGGCCATTAACGGAGCATTCGTATTGGTTAACGGAGCTAGCGCTCCTGGGTTGTTATTGGTTAAAATAGTTGTGGGGTTGCCTATATAAGGAAGGCTATCGCAGCCGTCCAGTTTGAGCTGTCACCATGTAAATAAAGAGTTGAAGTTCACCGTTTCACCGGCTCGTCTCCATTCTTTATCGCCCATGCTTCAAACTTAACACTTTCTTTCTTCCCTTATCAGCCAATCTCGCAAAGTGGAGACAAAAAATAATAATCCAGGAAGCACCTCTTACATTCTGTGGCCAAGAAAGCCGTACAGGTGTGCCAATGAAGTTCAAACGGTTTATATAAGTAGTCCTTGACTTACAACCACAACTCAGAACAAAATTTCCTTTGTTAAGCGAGGCAGTTGCTGAGTGAGTCATACCCAATTTTATGACCTTTTTTCTTGCCATGGCTTGCTGTTGTTAATAACATGATTGTTAAACAAACCATTGACCATGTTTGTCAGAAACTGGCTGGAAACGTTGCAAATAGCAATAGCAATAGCACTTAAGACTTATATATCACTTTACAGTGCTTTTACAGGCCTCTCTAAGCAGTTTACAGAGTCAATCTATTTCCCCCAACAATCTGGGTCCTCATTTTACCCACCACCTCAGAAGGATGGAAGGCTTGACTCAACCTTGGGCCTGGTGAGATTCGAACTGCCAAATTGCAGGCAGCCAGCAATCAGCAGAATTAGCCACTGCGCATTAATGGTGATTAATGACTCCAGGATATTGCAATGGTCATAAATACATGCCAATGGCTAAGCGCCTGAATTTTGATTGTGGGTAGGCTGAGATAGTGGTGAGTACTGGCTGGAAGTCACTTTTCCAGTGTCATTGTAACTTCAAACGGTCGCTAAAGTGACGACTGTAGTTTGAAAAAGCTGTAATTTGAAAATCAGTATCTTTTAAAAGAACAGGCTCAAGGCCTAGTGGTGTTTTTCAGGGTAGCAGAGAAGAAGCTTCTGTTGTATCCATGCCATGTGCAGATTCTTTGCTAACTCTCTTCTGGACAACTTACAGCCAAAAGATCAGACGCAGAAGTCAGCTCCCTCCCACCCAACATATTCTCATTATTTTATGCAAGCCCAGTTCTTATAACTTCCCAGCCTTGGCAACTTTAAGATTATTGCTGGCTGGAGAATTCTGGCTGGGGAAGTCCAAGCATCTTAAAGTTGTCAGGGTTGAGAAACACTGCTCTAGGCCAGGGGTCTCCAACCTTGGCAACTTTAAGACTTGGGGACTTCAACTACTGGGAGTTGAAGTCCACAAGACTTAAAAGTTGCCAAGGTTGGAGACCCCTGCTCTAGACACTTTCTTGCAAGGCAACAGAGTGGTCTGCATCTTGCCATCTTCGAGGCACCTACAATATTCTGAATTACACTCAGCGTATTAGAAATATAACAGATCCTATGGTGGTCTGTTCAAAAAAAGCAAAGAAAGAAGCAAAATGAACTGCGGGGAAGAGCATGGTTCAATCCTCAGATTTATGTCTGGGGTGCACTGGGCATATTTTCGTGAGAAAATAAAGAACAAATTAGAAAATGGGATAAATTCCAAAGAGGTTAATAAGGATAAGAAATTGCTTCAGTGGATAACTTTGCTTTAGGAAGAGCATTCAAAAGCAAAGAAAATGATTAAATAAAATCTAAACAACAGCTTTGTAAACAGAATAGCACAGTTGGAACCGACCTTAGAAGTCTTTTAGTATTTTGTATTTTTAATATTTGTTTGATTTGTCAATCGCTTAGTGATCATTTGTTCTGTCAGGAAATTTCTCCTTAGTTCTAAGTTGGTTCTTGATTAGTTTCCATCCATTGCTTCTTGTCCTGCCTTTTATAACAAAAGACTTACAGTCATCACAGTAGTCTGTTAAGTACTGAGCATGGGTTGAAATAAAATGGAGACAGCCTCTGAACGGTGAACTTCAGCTCTTTATTTACATAGTGATTTCTGAATAAAACAACATTGAACTCTGCCTTATATAGGCAACCCTTGTAAGATTTATCCAATAATGAGCAAGGAACGCTAGCTCTTTCAACCAATAAGAACTCTCTGTTAAGGGCCAATCGGATTCCTCAGAACTAGCCAATCCAGTCTGGCCGCCTAACAGCCAATCAGAAGTGCAGAGCCAGAACCCTGCACTTTACCTCAAGCTCACACTTTATTAAATATATTGCATACACAACATAGTCAGGAGAGATATGAAAGAAAGTTGAATAAGGTGGTGTCAGGGTATTAATTTATTAAACATATATCTAGATTGCTGAAATAAAATGAATCTCAGCAATTTGCACAGGAAAAAAAAATAGAAAACCCAGCCAATACAAAAACCTTACAAAAGTAAAACAGAATGGCAGTACCATAATAGAATGAAAGAAAAGATAGGAACATCAATTCAAATCAGGGAAAAACTCAGCAAAACAGTTCAATCTTCATACGAGTTGGCGTTTATCAACTGACAATATACGAGTGTATTAAATACTTGACGTGAAATTAGCTTCAGTGCACTTTCAGGAAATAGACTAATACCTCATTTTTAAAGAAAGACATTGGAATTTTGGCTAGAGCTGAATTAAAAACCTCAGAGATATGAGAACAAGTTGTGGTTACAAGGGGAAATGAAAAAGAACTGTGATTATGATAGCCATCAAATACCTACTAGCAATTTTTTCCAGCTGCTCAATCAAATGTTGGCTCACATTTAGCCAATATTGATGGATCTGCATATCCACAAAACTTGCTAGACCGAGAGGAGATCTGTTTTGGATTGAAAAAATGTTTCCATTTCTTTAATAATGGCAACCTGAAAACAGCCATGAAGGCCCCTTTCTAAAAAGAGCCTAAAATTATCTAACCGCACTGCTGGATATGGAATTAATGATCCATCTATTTGTGCATAAACAGAAATGGCTCCATGAAGCACCACCCTTAATGGAAAGTAATATTTTCAAATTAAATACAGTACATCCATTTATCTTCTGGACAGGCATCCCAAATACAAGGTCTTTACATAGGGATCGTCCATCTCTGGGTAGAATGGAACTCACTTAGAAGATGAAGAGGCAAAGATTTACAGGAGGAGAAAAAAATAAGAATGTTCTATTTTTCTCTTTTAACATCTCTAGTCCACAGAAGGCAGTTTCCATGAGAAAACCAACTGGCAAGATTAAGCTGGTTTTAGAAGTGAGTCCCATATTCTAATCAGCAGCAAATCTCTGTCTTCCCCTCACCCATTAATCTGCCCTCATCATTCAAGCTCAGAGTGCATAGTTCAATTTTTGATTTTAAAAAAGCAACAGGAAAACAGCCTGTTTCTGGACTTACTGTAATCTGACAGCATCCTCTACTTCATCAACAATACTCACAGTTCTAGGCTACATTATTAACAGAGGGATAGAAGAAAGATCACGTGAAGTGTAAATATCATTTTATAAGGCCTTGGTAAGACCATACTTGGAGTATTGCATCCAGTTTTGTTTGCCACTATGTAAGAAAGATGTTGAAACTCTAGAAAGAGTGCTGAGAAGAGCAAGAAAGATGATGAGGGACTGGAGGCTAAAACATATGAAGAACAGTTGCTGGAATTGGGTATGTCTGGTTTAATGAAAAGAAGGACTAGGGGGTGACATGATAGAAGTCTTCCAATATCTCAGGGGCTGCCACAAAGAAGCACCTGAAGGCAGGACAAGAAGCAATGGGTGGAAACTAATCAAGGAGAAAAGCAACTTAGAACTAAGGAGAAATTTCCTGACAGTTAGAACAATTAATCAATGGAACAAATTGCCTCCATAAATTGTGGGTGTTCCAACACCGGAAGTTTTTAAGAAGAGATTGGATAACGATTTGTCTGAAATGATATAGGGTTTCCTGCCTCAGCAGGGGGTTGGACTAGAAGACCTCCAAGGTCCCTTCCAACTCTGTTATTCTATTCTATTCTATTCTATTCTATTCTCCAACAGTGTGTGATTTCAGCCACTGTGAGATGAAATCACTAGTTTATAGCTTACTATTATAAAACCAACCATCTCTGGTTTACTCATAAGCCATGGATCAAATTGAATCAAATCTTTTTTTTTACAGTTTTTGTCCAGGTTTTACAATTAAAAAAAAATCAGTAAAAGAAAGAACGGTTTAATACAACAATTAGTTGTTAGGGAAGGGAAAAAACTAATGGGGCAATAAAGCAGCATGTCTAATTAAAAAAATTTATGCAGTTGTGTGACTTGCTGAAAAAAAAATATTGGCTGCCTGATGTGTAAACCTAGGGTTAGTGTCCCTTAAAAAATAGACTATGGGTCAATAAACCACAACTTTGGGAGAAATATCAACACAGCTGTTGCCTTAGGGCATTATTATTAAATAAAACTTCCAATAGTTGAAGGAGGATTTCTTTCACATTTTCTTTTACAACGTGAAAAAGGATTATATCAAATTACAACAAGTACAGGCAGTCCTTGACTTTCTTAGTGACTTAGTTCACTTAAATGACTGTTTGAAGTTACAACAGCACTGAAAAATGGGACTTATGACCATTTTCCACACTTATGACCATTGCATCATCCCCATGGTCACGTGATTTACATTTGGCTTGACAACTGATTCACATTTATGATGGTTGCAGTATCCCAGAATAGAATTCTTTATTGGCCAAGTGTGGTTGGAGACACAAGGAATTTGTCTTGGTGCAAATATGCTCAGTATACATAAAAGAAAAGATACATTCATCAAGAATCATAAGGTACAACACTTAGCGATAGTCATAGGGTACAATAAGCAATCAAATCATACTAGGAAACAGTCCATATAAATGTGATCACCTTCTAAAACCTTCTGACGAGCAAAGTCAATGGAGAAAGCAGATTTGCTTAACATCCATGTTAACAACTGCAGTGATTCACCTAACAAATGTGGCCAGAGAAGTTGTAAAGTGGGACAAGACTCACTTAACAAATTTCTCACTTAACATCATAAATTTTGTTCATAAGTTGAGGACTACCCATATATCCTCGGTTCCTATCTGAATGCCTGTTCTGAATGTGCTCCTCAAAAGAAGGATGTAAATCCAAAGCAGTAACTCCTACGGACATGCAACAAGCAGAATCTTCTACAAAGCAGTTATAATGCTACTGTGTCTGAATGGCTCAACACAAAGCCAAATTACCTCCTGTGATATGGACCAAAAGGAAGATAAGAGGAAATCACAGAATCACATAACTGGGTCAACGAAAGACCTAGCAACTGGCTTCACACATACAAGGCCTGGTTAGGTAGAATTTAGGTTTGGGTTTTTTAACGCTCCAATCCATTTGTTGATGCATTTACTTGCTTGCAGTGGTTTCATCCACAAACCTGGATGACTCACAAACACAATAAAACTACTAAACCATGGGATTTGACTGCAGTCACAAAAATGCCTTCTTTTTCTCCTGCCTAGGTTTGGGGCTCACAAAAGATGTCATCCTTTCAACAAGCTCTTTTAAAAAATAAATAAATAAACATTTACTATATCGCTAAAGGCACACTAATGTGGCACAGTATTTTCATCAGGTTTTATTCATGGGTGGGTGCTGGATTCTAGTAGTATTTGTAACAAGATTTGCTTTACTGGGAAGATAGGCAACATATGAATTTAAAAAAAAACCTAAAGCCTAAATAGCAATAGCACTTAAATTTATATACTGCTTCATAGTGCTTTTCAGCACTCTCTCTCTAAGCCAGAGGTGGTTAACCTTTTCAGCACTGAGTGCCGAAACAGGAGCACACACGTGCTGAAAATGTACCAACTGCCAAAATGCATGTGCATGCGCTGGAAAAGAAGAGCAGCTCCTGACATGTGCATGCGCACCGGCCACCTGGTCTTCTGGCTTCTAATGTGCATGCATGCGCTGGCCAGTGTTAGAAACCAGAAGACCAGGTGGCCGGCGCATGCATGTGAAAGAGCAATGGGTGACAGCTGCAGTGTCCAGAGAGATAGCTCTGCATGCCACTTCCAGCACGTGTGGCATAGATTTGCCATCACGGCTCTAAGCGGTTTACAGAGTCAGCATATAGTCCCCAACAATCTGAGTCCTCATTTTACAGACCTCGGAAGGCTGAATCAACCTTGAGCCGCTTAGATCGAACTGCTGGCAGCAGGCAGAGTCAGCTTGCAATACCGCATTCTAACCACTGCGCCTCCAGGGCTCATATATAAATCCTTCCATTCCCTCCCCATTCAGTTAGAAGCTTCTTGGATAAAAAGTAAAATGTTTTCAAGGGAAAAAAAAAAACCCAGGAAAATCCAGTTGCCATTTGAAAAGCACCTTTTCCTACCTTTTTTCAGCAGAATTGGAGTAGCCAGACAGACCGTCCCATCTGGTCTTTCTTCGCTCCACTTCAACAAATGTTCAAGGGGTACCCAGCAGCAACCACTTCAGGGGAGGAGAATATTTCTTGGGATAGTCTACCTGGCAAAAACAGCAGGGCAAAAGGGAGAATAACACTTTAAGAAAAAGGAACATCCGAATCCCAGGAAGCATTAAAATAACCCTTTCCCGCTTCCCTTCTCTATTGCAAAACTTCCTGGCAAGATTACAGACTCAGCATTAATAATTCTAAATGTCTTCCACATCGCTAAATGTCATCCAAGCTGGAAAATCCCAGAAAAAACTCCAAATCAGCAACAAACCCATATGTGATACATTCATTATAATCAGTAGTTAACTCAGGAGAAAGAGAACAGTTCCACCTCCTCCAACTCTCCATTAATGAGATTTTACACATAAAGCAGCCAGGGCTATTGGTTTGGAAATTCACCTTCTGGTTTTTACAAGGAAAATACCACTAGCAATTGCTATACAGACAATACAGGTGTTGGGATGGAGTGGGTTACTTCCTAGTACTATAGCAATTGCTAGCAAAGTAGCAGGAAATGGGTTGTGGATCATACATATTAGGCCCTAAAGCTGAGCTTGCCCAAGAAATGTCAAGGCCTACCGTCAGTCTTTGACTTACAAATAGTTGCTTAATGAGCGTTTGGAGTTCATCCTCATCATTTTAGCCACTGCAAGAGAAAGACCTCTTCTGCATATTTCCAACCAATATGGCCCCAGCTTTCTTTTGCCAATTGGGCCTGCAATACTTGATGTATGGACTTTAGAAAAGCTACTTTTGACCTGTCCTCAAAGTTAGAACTACTGCCTGCCCCTTGCAGTCATGTGATCAAATTTTGGGTGCTTGGCAGCTGGTTTGCATTTCCAACCAGTTGCAGCATTTTATAATGTGTTATGGCAAAAGAGGCCCATTCGAGATGTTAGATTTGTTTAATAACTGGTTCACTTAACAATAGCAGCTACTTGCTTTATTGTCATTGAGAATTGTAAAACCAAATGATCATGAGGTGCCTTGATTTATGATTGCAATGACTTAGAATCAAATTCCAGGCTCCCTGGTGGTCTTAAGTTGAAGACTTATAGTATCCTACGATGTGTATATTCGTAGCAGAATACCTTATGACACCAGACTTGAAATTTTAGATCTAGACAACCTAGAACTACGCCGCCTTCGGTTCAATCTAAGTATAGTACATAAAATCACACATTGCAACCACTTACCTGTCAATTAATACTTCAGCTTCAACCATAACAATACAAGAGCAAACAATAGATACAAACTCAAGGTTAACCACACCAAACTTGATTGCAGGAAATATGACTTCAGCAACAGAGTGGTCAATGTCTGGAATACTCTACCTGACTGGGTGGTTTCTTTCCCAAACCCCAAAAACTTTAACCTTAGACTGTCTACTATTGACCTCACCCCTTTCCTAAGAGGTCTGTAGGGGGCGTGCAAAAGCGCACCAATGTGCCTACCGTCCCTGTCCTATTCTTTCTTTTATATTTTTTATTTTTCTTATACATATCCATGTATTCATAACTATGTTCTTACTTATACCTGTTATCTAATAATCGCTTGACAAAATAAAATAAATAAAATAAATAGTTCCTCGGGAGTCTCACATGGCTACAATTCTGCTGTGCTTCTGAGGTTTCCCAAATGCTTTGCAGGAATCCATCTTGATGTTAAGACTCCTGTGTGCTGCCAGGATTTCCCTCCAAACCTGGGATTGCATAGCCCCTTCCCCATTTCTTAAATCTGCCCTAATTTGAAAGCCCCTTGTAATTGGCCTAGTAAGACATTAGCTCTAAACTACGTAAATACCAGATAACAAACAGGCTTCCATACTTTTCATTAGCTGATTTGTAGGGAGACACTTTACAAGAACAGACCCTGTAAAGTTTAATGAAACTGACATGAAGGGAAGTTAAAACATGTTTGTCATGGAGTTGTATCAGCCTTCCCTCTCTTTTATTGCTGAAACACCACTTGGCGCTACCCATCATTATCACCAAGAGCAGAAAACAAAAACCACTTCTCCAAATTGCAATGCTATAAAAACAAAAGCAAATACAACAGGTAAGATAGAGAACAGGATAAAACCAATTAAATCAACAGGGTGAAACAAATGCCTGACCACAAAAATGTTTGCCATGAATAAAACACCATTCAAAATGTATGTAATTCCAATTACTGCCCCCATGCCTTCATTGCTTACTAGTGTAAGTAACTGAGTTCCCACAATGTATTTCAGCACAACTAACAGTTTAGCATGTTATGAGAATCCAGCTATTATTGTTCGAAAATCCTGATTTATGGATTAGTACAATAGGTAAACCCAGATATTTATAGCTTATTCAACAATTCTTGCTGAGGAAAAACGTATCTTAATACAAACGGCATTTTTATCTTACTCCATACAACCTCAGTGCAATATATCCCCAACATTAAAAGATTTAGTCATGCATTCAATTCTCCTACCATTACTTTTCTCTGTTCTTATATCTCTGCTGATCTTTCTACTTAAAGTGGATGTTAAATCCCCTTTGTTGAAATTCAGATTGGAGTGGGATCCTCCCTCTTTGATTTGCAGTAAAATAGAAAGGTGGGGGAGGGAGGAGCTCTCTTAAAGTCAGTCAGAGGATATTTCCTTCTATTTGCCTACTCTAGGTACAGGAATTTAGAACTATTTTATCAGTCAATTTGCAAAATGTTCCCTGTAAATCAGCACTCCCCCAATCTTTTGGGCACCAGGGACCAGTTCTGTGGAGAGAGGTTTTTCCACAGAGGGAGTTGTTATGTGTGTATATAAGTAATAGTGTGAGCTTGGAGTAAGTGCAGGGTTCTCGCATGCTGTGGCCCACTACTGGCCCGTGGTTGGGGACCCCTACTATAAATAGCATTGCTGGTAAATGAACTCAGAATTTTTGTAAGGTCCCTTAAGCTGCAGAGTCTACATTTTCAAAGATCAACAAAACAGCAGAGTAGAGGTTGCACCTACAAAGCTTTAAGCAATCATCTGGAAGTAGAGTCATGGCAACTGGACTTATGTTCTTTTTTGGTTTCTTTTTTTTTATTTTAGAAGCTACCTGGATAAGCACCAGAGCATTTCAAACCAAAAGACGTCCAGTTTGCATGACTCACCTTCTAGACAACTTTACTTGGATGACTGAAATCTTCGTCGACTTAAGCAACCATCAATCTTCACACAAAAAAGATTAATCAGACAGAAGAGCCAGCTCTAAAGGTGATCAGGACTGGTCTCCTTCAGCAGTGTTTTTCTCAATCGTGGCAGCTTGAAGATGCACGGACTTCAATTCCCAGAGTTCCTCAACCAGCATGGCTAGAAGCTGAAGTCGATACATCTTTAAGTTGCCAAGGTAGGGAAACAGTGATGGAATGTTTGGGCAGGCTAATATGGCAGCCAATGTCAATCAGAACAGAACTGGAAGGACGTTTGAAGTCTTCTAGTCCAACCCTCTGCTCAAATAGAAGACCCTATACCAAGGATCTTCAAACTTGGCAAGTTTAAGACTTGTGGACTTCAACTCCCAGAATTCCTGAGCTAACATGACTGGAG
>BHEV01010345.1:0-10498 GCA_004319985.1 Emydocephalus ijimae | reverse complement strand
GGCAGCCTGAGATGTTCCCAGCTTTCATGGGACAGTGCCAGTTATTTATGGCTATGAGGCCAGAGGATTTCCCAGATGACCGGGCTCGGGTGGGGTTTGATAAACCTCATTTCTGGCTCAGCTGCCAGATGGGCCACACCTTTGTTGCTCAGGAACAGCCCATTATTAACTAATTATCAGGGTTTTTGGCAACACATGCGCCACATGTATGAAGACCCCATACGAGTGCAGATGGCAGCCAGGTGTCTTAAGGACCTTCACCAAGGGAGGCGCCCCTTGCAAGAGTTTATTTCTGAATTTCAGCTTTTGTGCCTGGACTCCAACTGGAATGACTCAGCATTAATGAATGCCTTCCAGGATGGCCTGTCAGATGAGCTGCAGGACGAGTTAGTTCGAGTGGAACTGGCCCCAACCCTTGACGCTCCGGTCGTGCAATGCTTGTGCATCGATGCACATCTCCAACAGTGAAAAAACCGTCGTACCATCCAGGAGCAGCCATCTGCATCTGTACCGCAGCGCCCTGTGCTAACAGTGCCCCGAGTCACCCAACGTGTCGTGGCAATGGCCGAGGAGCCAATGGAGTTAGGAGTAGTCAGACCTCGCCTGACAGCCCAGGAGCAAATGCAGAGATGCCAAGGGGGTTTGTGCTTGTATTGCCCCAAGGGGGCAAGGACATTTCGCTAATTTTTGTCCTCTAAAGTGAGGTGGGTCGCTCAAGCCTGTGCCTGAATCTCGATGTGATTAGTCAGGAAATGGGGCAGGCCCGACCTGGGGGAAACCCTAGGCCGGGCACATATCAAACACCTGCCTGAATTAGTGGAGGTTGACTCTGGACCCCCGCGGCATCTGATTTTGGACACTTGGGTTTTCTTGGCTAATCAGTCAGAAGGGATTCCAGTGATTGCGCTGATAGACTCAGGGGCCATGATTAACTTTATGGACCTTTGCGGCCCATTTTGATGTCCCCTTGGTTCCGGTGGAACCTCTGATGAGGGTCGAGACTATTGATAGGCTGGAACTTATTGCAGGACCCATTAAATTTGCCACCCAGCCTTTGCACCTAGTCATTGGAGAACATGGGAAGGCAATCCGCTTTTATGTCACCACGCACCTCCATTTCCCATTAGTCCTCAGCATGGCTTGGCTTAGGATTCATGATCCTCAGGTGGCATGGTTGCAGAATGCCATTTCTTTTCTGAGTCTGCAGTGCATGGACCACTTCCGCCATACCTGTGCTGGCCAGGACATCACCACCTCTGTTGTCTCCATACCTCCTGAACTGATGGACTTCACGGATGTGTTCAGTGAGAAGGAGCTGGACCGGTTACCCTGCATTGTCCCTATGATTGTCCAGTGGAGCTTCTGCCCAATTACCACTGCCAAATGGACGTTTGTACTCCATGTCTGAGCCCGAGCTGGCCGCACTATGGGACTTTTTGGACAAAAACTTGGCCCAAGGGTTCATCCAGCCTTTGTCGTCCCCTCTCTCAGCCCCAATCCTCTTTGTCAAGATGACAGGAGATGTATGCTTGTGCTGTGATTACCGCCGGCTAAACACCATCATGGTGCAGAATAGCTACCTCTTGCTGCTCATTCTGGAGTTGTTGGAGAGGTTGCGGGAGGCCACTATCTTCACCAAGCTTGATCTTCAAGGGGCCTAGAACCTGGTGTGGATGTGAGAGGGGGACGAATGGAAGATGGCATTTGGCACCCGATACAGCCATTTTGAGTACACTGTGATGCCATTTGGGTTGACCAATGCCCCCACAGTCTTCCAGCACCTGATGAATGACATGTTTCGGGATATGTTAGATCGGTTCATGGTGGTGTACCTGAACAATATTCTGATTTATTCCGGGTCCAGGGACAGCCACCTTCAACACGTTTGCCTGGTCTTGCAATGCCTTTGGGAGCACCAACTTCATGCGAAGCTGGAGAAATGTTTCTTCTTCCAGACTTCCATTGAGTTCCTTGAGCACATCATCTCTCCCAAAGGCATCGCCATGGACCCACGTAAGGTGGAGGCCTTATGTAGTTGGGAACCCCCTCGTGGCATGAAGGATGTTCAATGCCTATTGGGGTTCACTAACTATTACCGGACCTTCATCCCGGGTTTTGCCAAGCTGACAGGTCCAATAACCCAGCTCCTTTGAAAGAAGGTCCCATTCCAGTGCCCCCCCCGCAGCAACAGGCTTTTGAGGCCCTCAAGAATGCTTTCATCACAGAACCTGTCCTGAGGCACCCTGATCCACATCGTCCTTTTGTGGTGGAGACAGATGCGTCCAACGTGGCTATTGGGGCGGTGTTGTTTCAAGCCCTGGTGGATAGTGCCACTCTTTTTCCCTGAGCTTATTATTCCTGGAAACTCACTCCTTCCGAATGCAATTACACCATCTGGGAAAAAGAGTTGCTGGCTATCAAGGCTGTGTTTGAGGCCTGGCGACATCATCTCGAGGGGGCCTGACACAAAGTGGAGGTCCGGATGGACCATCGGAATTTAGAACTTTTGTCAATGGCAAGAAAGTTGAACCAGTGGCAGATCCGGTGGTCATTGTTTTTTGCCTGGTACAATTTTTCTGTGACCTATATCCCCAGTGGTCACAATCAGAGGACAGATGCCCTGTCCCGCAAACCCAAGTACCTTTACCCCGAGGACTCCCTTCCTCCACAGATGGTGCTGCCAGCAGAATCCTTGGCCGCAGTCCAAGAACTGGTGGACTTGCAGACTCAGGTGCGAGAGGCGCAGCGCCTAGATGCTTGGTCATAGCAGAGGATGGGGGAGATTGGACCCGAATCTCCATGGACTTTGGAGGAGGGTTTACTCAAGCATTGAGGCCGGTTGTACATACCCACAGGGCCACTTCAAGCCCTTATTATGACTCAGTGTCATGACAACCCTGCAGCTGGCCATTTTGGGTTTTTTAAGACTCTCCATCTTGTAACGTGGACTTTTTGGTGGCCTTGAGTATGGCATGATGTCCACGCCTATGTCATGTCCTGTGTACCATGCAGGCAAGCGAAAACCACGACGGGTGCACCTCCTGATCTCCTCCAACCTCTGCTGACTCCAGAAAGACCATGGGGAGCAATTTCCATGGACTTCTTGACTCATTTACCACCGTCCTCTGGATTTACAACTGTGCTGGTGGTGGTCGACATGTTGATAAAAATGGCTCACTTCGTTCTGTGTCGTAAATTGCCAACAGCCCGTATAACTGCCCGTTTGTTCTTGCAGCATGTTTTTTGTCTCCATAATCTGCCAGACAGGGTAGTTTCTGAGCACAGTGTACAATTTACAGCCCAATTTTGGAAAAGCCTGATGACTGCATTACAGGTGCAGGTGTGCTTGTCGTCGTGCCATCCAGAGACTGATGGGGGGACGGAGAAGGTCATTGGCATTCTTGAGCAATACTTGCGTTGTTTTGTAAACCAATGGCAGAACAACTGAGCTGATTATCTCCCTCTTGCAGAATTTGCATTGAACAACTCCCAGCACACCTCCATCCAAATGACACCATTTTATGCTAATGTGGGGTACCATCTGCAGTTTTTCCCTTTGACACTATTAGATTCCCCTGTTACCAAGACCCTGGAATTCCTTTTGGAACTTCACTCAGTTCAGCAGTTAGTTCAGCAGCAATTGATACAGGCCAAGGAAGATTACAAGCGGTTTGCAGATTGCTCTCAATGGCAATGCCTCTGCTGGCTGTAGGAGACCGTGTGTCTCCTACCGATCCACAAAACATCTTCAGGTCCACCACCCAATAAAGAAGCTAGACCATCGGTTCATTGGCCCATTTCCCATCGAGGCGGTCATCAACCCCGTAGTCTATTGACTGACTCTACTGCGCTCCATGTGAATTCATCCAGTCTTCCACCATTCCCTTTTGGTCCTTGATGCCCCTTCATGTTATCTCCAACGTCCCACAGCTGTTGATCCACCACCTGTGCCCGGGGAAGATGGCACAGTAGAAGGCAAGGTGGCCAGCATTAGGGATTCCTGCTGGCTGAAAGGGTGGTTCCAGTATTTGATTGAGAGGCAGGGGGATGAGCCGGAGGCCCTCTCCTGGGTGGATGCTTCCACGATCCATGCCCCGGACCTTATACGGATGTTCCATGATCATTTCCCCTTGCAACCACATCCTGACCATCAGACTCGGGGGAAGGGCCCTGCGGTGGGGGATAGTGTTGTGGCCCTGATTCCCGAGCCTATGCTGTCAGAGGAAGAAGACCTGGAAGATGAGGAGGAGGAACTGGGAATGCTTTCCTCCCCAGGACCTTCCTCTCTGGCAATGCCTTCCTCCCTGATAATGCCTCAAGTTTCATCAGACAACCGAGAGGAACAGCCTGAGATTAATCAGGAGGAAGGCATTCGGAGCAGCCCCTGACAGGGAGTAAAGAGGAAGAGTGTTGGCTTGATCCAAAGCAGCGTCATAGGGAGAAACATGAGCAGCAACGTAGGAGGCATGGGAGGGTCAGAGAGTGAACTGAGTCATTGAGCCACACCCCACAGGGGATAAAAGTGGGTGTGTTTTCGGCTGGAACTTTGTATGGGATAATTTCTGGAAAAAAGAAGATTCTGCAAGGTACACAAGATGGTATTATGTATTAGAAATAGAAAACTAGAAAGTTATAAGAATTGACAAAAGATTAAAATATTGAAATGTTTAGTCATGATAGATTTTAAAATTTAATAAAATTGTAGCACTTGTTTTTTGAAATAGACAATCGGAATGTTATAAGATTTAATATTTAGATTTATTATTTAATTATATTAATTATTATGAATTTATTATTCTTTCTCTTTGAAAGTTGGTAGGTAGAATGTACTAAGCAGAATCAGAATGGGTATCAGGTGTTATTTTAAATGTTAATTTAGGGGGAGGATAGAAAGGCATCATACTCTGACTAGTGATTTCAGAAGAAATTCTTTTTTTTTACTATAGGGAATGAGATAAATGGATAATCTGAAAAGAATGGACAAAAAGTACAAATATAATGATTTAAATTAAAATGAATTAAATAAAATAGAAATAAGAAGAACGAAAAGCGGGGAGAAGTTGTATAGAAGATATAGAATGGTAAATAAGATAGGTAATGGTATACAAGATGAGCACGAATTTAATTGAAGTCCATACAAAGAGAGGTAATCTGGGGCCAAACTACTTTCTTAAAAGAAGTTTTATATTTTTGTGTTTTGTGTGTCTATGTTTTGTTTGAGAATTAATAAAACCTTGGGGGAATGTTGGATGAGAATAATGGTAATCAAGTCAGAGAGGAATGAAGATGATGATTTTAAACTGGATAAATATAGAAAATAATAATAACAACAATGAAATTGAATACGAAAAGAGAAATAATGAGAAATTTGTTAAGAGATATTTATATGTTTATATTGAAATGGTGTAAAACAATTATGTTGCATAAAATAATATTTTCCTTGACTTGTAAAATTAATAATGGAAAGAGGTTTTATGTATTTAATGGTTAATGATGGTTTGTTTGTCTTTAAAATCAATAAAATTTGTTTTTTTTTTTAAAAAAAAAGTTTAATCTTACTTCAGATTTTCTTCGTGAATCATTTTTGTGGACTGCCTTGTAATTTTCTGTGAATAGATTTTTATTTGTTATCAGTTCAGACTTGGCAGGCAGAGCATGTTGGAATGCAAAGGATATTATCAGTTCCAAAGAATTAACTCTAAGAAGTCCGAGCCAGCTTGCCTGCCTGTGTTTGTGTGAGTTTGTATTCTTTCATCTTTTGGGAAAGAAGAAAAGTGAGACAGAACAGATCAATATAAAAGAAAAAAAGAATGACATGGCCATAGGTGTATATTATAGGCCATCCAATCAAGCAGAAAATATAGATGTCCTTTTTGCCAGCTAACTAACAAACATATGTTGGAAACACACAACAATAGTAATGGGAGACTTCAATTATCCTGATATCAATTGGAAAACTAATTCTGCACTAAGTGAGAAATCAAATAAGTTCCTAACCAACCTAGCTGACAACTTTGTTGTCCAAAAGGTAGAGGGTGAAACTAGAGGGACAGCCATACTGGACTTAATTCTTACAAACAGAGAAGAAGTGATAGAGGGAGTTGAAACTGCAGGAACCTTGGGTGAGAGTGACCATGTCATACTAAATTCAACATAACACAAACACAACCAACAGAACATAATTACACCAGTCTTGGATTTTAAAAGAGCTGATTTCAATAAACTCAGAGAGAACTTGGGAAAGATTCCATCAATAAAAATCCTAAAGAGGAAAACAACTCAAGAATCTTGGGAAACTCTAAAAAGTATGATCATAGAAGCCCAGACCAGCACAATATCACTGAGAAACAAAAACAAGAAGAAACCAGCATGGCTGCACAAAGATCTCTCTGGCAAATTGAAAGAAAAAAAGGACAAGTACAAAAAAGGAAAGAAGGACATACAACTAAGGCAGAATATCAGCAGATAGCCAGAATCTGCAAAGACAAAGTCAGGATAGCAAAGGCTTAGAACGAACAAAGACTTGCAACAAAAGTCAAAGATAATAAAAAAAGTTTCTTCCAACATATAAATAACAAGAAAAAAATCAAGGAAACAGTTGGTCCACTAAACAGAGAAAATGACAAGGAAGTAACAGGCAACAGAGAGAAAGCAGAACTGCTTAACTCATTCTTTGCATCTGTCTTCATGCAAAAGGAAACTATAGCTCAACCCACCAAAAATATAACTGTAAAAGACAGACCAGAAATAAAAGTTAAAATAAGCAAAAAAATAGAAAGAGAACACCTGTCTGATCTTGATGAAAACAAATCACCCGGGCCTGATCGATTACATCCCAGAGTTTTAAAGGAGCTGTCAGAGGTCATCTCAAAACCACTGCACCATATCTTTCTAAAATCCTGGAGCACCGGGGAACTACCAGAGGACTGGAAAAAAGCTAATGTGGTTCCCATCTATAAAAAAGGGGAAAAAACAGACCTAGGAAACTATAGACCAATCAGCCTAACATCAATACCCCGGAAGATCCTGGAAAAGATAATAAAAAACAGATCTGCCAACATCTAGAAACAAGTAAAGTAATAACTAGCAGTCAGCATGGGTTTGTTAAAAACAGATCATGCCAAACAATCTTATTTCATTCTTCAACACAGTGACTAAATTAGCAGACCAGCAAAATACTGTGAACATAATATATTTAGATTTCAGCAAGGCATTCAACAAAGTAGACCACAAGCTACTTAATAAGCTAGAAAAAAGTGGAATAGATAGCACCACCACTAGATGGACTCGCAACTGGCTGGCAAACTGTACTCAACGAGTAGTCCTTAATGGGTCTAAGTCTACACGGAGGGAAGTAAGCAGTGGGGTGCCACAAGGTTCTGTCTTAGGCCCAGTACTCTTCAATATCATCATTAACAACTTAGATGAGGGAATAAAAGGGGAATTTACCACATTTACAGATGATACTATGCTGGCAGGAATAGCTAACATCCAAGAAGATAAGCTCAAGATCCAGATGGATCTTGACAGACTAGAACACTGGGCTGTATCTAACAAAATGAAATTCAATGTAGAGAAAAGTAAAGTCCTACACTTAGCCAAGAAAAATCAAAAGTACACATATAGACTGGGTAAAACCAGGCTCAATAGGCGTAACTGTGAGAGGGATCTTGGAGTCTTAGTGGACAACCAGCTAAATATGAGCCAGCAGTGTGCAGCAGCAGTCAAAAAAGCTCATGCAATCCTAAATTGCATTAACAGAGGGATACAATCAAGATCAAGGGAAGTCCTAATACCACTCTATAAAGCCTTAATAAGACCACATCTAGAGTACTGCATCCAGTTTTGGTCACCACATTATAAAAAAGATATTGAGACTCTAGAAAAAGCACAGAGAAGAGCAACCAGGATGATTAGGGGAATGAGGGCTAAAACATACAACGAATGGTTGCAGGAACTGGGCTTGACTAGTCTAGTAAAGAGAAGGACCAGGGGAGACAGGATAGCAGTCTTCCAAATTTGAGGGGCTGCCACAGGGAGGAAGGGGTCAAGCTATTTTCCAAGGCACCTGAAGGCCAGACAAGGAATAATGGATGGAAACTGAACAAGGAGAGATTTAACCTGGAAATAAGAAGAAACTTTCTGACAGTGAGAACAATCAACCAATGGAACATTTTGCCCTCGGAAGTTGTGGGAGCGCCATCACTTGAGACTTTCAAGAAGAGATTGGACTGCCATTTGTCAGAAATGATGTAGGGTCTCCTGTTTGGGTGGGGGGTTGGACTAGATGATCTACAAGGTCCTTCCAACTCTGATTATCTGTTTGAAATCTGTTTGGATGCTACAAAGATTTATAGCAATCTTTTAGAAAACAGAAGCCTCTTTTATGATGGAAGTAAATTTGTTTGCAATAGCAAAGCAAATTGCATTGTATTAATGCGTGCCTTAGAAAAAGAATTTTTCAAATCTATCTTTGATACGTAGAGCTGAAAATTTTCACATTTATAAATTGGAATTTCTTGTCAATGGTTTAAGAATTGATGCTATAATTTCCATGAACATTTTGCTCCAAAATGGCAAAGCACTGAAGTATTATACTATTTCTCTTGCTACTTTGATCACTACCACAAAATAGAGTATAGACAGAGATCTGGGACCTTCAGATTGTCTGTTTCTGTATGTCTATAAATGTGTGAGACAATGCATGTGCAAGAGAAATGTGCAAAGAAGCAAGATACTAGCTCTGATGTCCATCGCAGTTACTCTTACTGAGAAAGGCTGTATACAGTCTTAAATTGATATCTCGTACATTTGGGTTCTAAATCATGCAGACCAAGTTCTCTGCTTTAGATCTTTGCTTGCTAATTTCTGAACAGGCACTGGATTTGCAACATGCAGAGTTATCATATTGCTCCCTCCTTCTCATGAGTGAAATTAGATGGTAGGAAATTTTCTCAAATATAGTTAAGATGTAAATTTGTGTGTGTGTATATGTGTATGAGAGAGACTTTTTCAAAAAGAAAAGAAAAAAAAAAAGAAAATCCAGAATCCTGTTTTCTGTAATTCAAAGCATATTTGAGAATGATAAGTAGATAAACTTTTTGTTCAGTAATTAATTTAATTTATTTCATTTTGATTATCATCTTCCTTGTGTCTCTAATATGCAAATAAGTGAATAAATACAATATATCAGTAAACAAAGATTTTAAAATATATAAATATTACTAAATGTATACATAGTTTCTTGGAAAAACTGGCAATATCAGTGTTAAAATTAAAAGCTAATCCCAACATTGGCAATTTGCAGAATAAGGACAACCCTTATTCTGCAATTTTTGTGTGAGGACTATGGGAATTGCAATTCAACACATGTGAAAATGATTCTGCCAGGTTATCTGTATCTATCTGTCATAAACTGGTATCTGTAACAAAACTCTATAATGTTTGCATTTACTTGGTTTTGCCATACCTTAGTATGTTGAAAAGTACCGGGGGGGAAAACACTAAACTTGTGATCTAAACCTAGGCAATGTCAATTGTTTTATAATTCTAGTAGTATGAAGTTTCTTTAGCATCACTGATTTTCCACATAGATGAACAGATTATGCTGCACATGACTCCTCTATTGTTACCTTGTGATGTTTAATTAAAGGACATCATCCTCACAAAGAATCGAAGTGTCATGGTCATAACTTGAATGGTCTAATCAAGAGTCCTACTGTGTGTAAATTAATTGAAACATAGAAGGGTTATCTGTATGGGAAAATTACTGACTAACAACGGAAATGTCTTTTTACAGCTATGAAAAGAGCTAACATTTTATACCAATTTAACAATGAGTAGCAAACTAATCCTCTTTTGGGGAATTTTTAATTTTTGCTTTGTTTTCCTTACTTTTTTATGAAGCAACCTTTTATAGGAAGTGGTCATATTAATACATTTACACAATGGCACAAAGGGGAATTGAACTTGCAATCACTAAAGTTCAAGTTTTCTCCTTTGATCATATCAAAACTCCAATGATAATTTTAGAAGGTCTCTCAGAAATGCATTTGAGGTTTTCAGTGGCTACACTTAATCTTGAGTCTCAGGATGTGTATGCCTATTTTACTGTGATACCCATTAATTTTCTTGACTCCCTCCCACATATTGAAGACAGTACATCTGCAGTGGGAGCATTTTCTAATCAAGTTTTTCAATTTCACTAGATGCCTTCATGTGTATTAAAGTTGTCTTGCTGTCAAAGCTAGTAATAAAATCTGCAACAAACATCTATTCAGCAACACTGAGTAGTTGCAAAGTAGAAAAGTACATGGTAAATAACATTTACAAATGCGTGCATACATTTACAAATATTATTGGTATGGTATGGTGTGTATACAAGACAATGAAAGAGAGTGAAAAAGGTAGTCTTTTGATTGTTTCTGCTGTGTCCTAACACGCATGCCCGAAATCCCCGCGTGCTGATTGGTCAGGACGCGGGGATTTCGAACCGGCC
>BHEV01010344.1:0-13465 GCA_004319985.1 Emydocephalus ijimae | reverse complement strand
GCGGTTAATGGCGGTGTGTGGAGTGTCTCGATCTGCAACGTGGTTACTGTTGGCACGGGGTCGTCGAGAGTCTCTGGAAGCTGTGCTCAGCTCAATGCGTCGGCGTGGGGAATGGCTTTCCCCAGATGGTATTGCAGCCGATAATTATAAGCAGCCAAGAATTCTGACCAGCGAGTCATGCTGGGGGATAATATGTTGGGAGTCGGTTTATCTCCGGCTATTATCCCCAGCAATGGTTTGTGGTCAGTCACAATAGTAAAAGCCCGGCCATACTCGTACTCGTGAAATCTTTTAACGGCAGACACAATCGCGAGGGCTTCTTTATTGATTTGGCTATAATTTCGCTCAGTTTTTGAAAGCGTCTTTGAAAAATATGCAACAGGGGCTTCGCTACCATTAGGCAATACGTGGATCAAAATGGCGCCCACTCCAAAAGGCGAAGCATCGCATGTGATATTTAACGGCAAGGTCTCATTGTACTGCATGAGTACAGCGTCAGAAATCAGTAGTTTTTTTACATTACGGAACGCCTGCTCTTCTCTATGACCCCATACCCAAATTGGTTTTTTGTCCAGTAAACGATGTAAAGGTTCAGCGACAGTTGCTTTGTGCGGTGGAAATACGTTATAAAAGTTGATAAGGCCTAGGAATGCCTGGAGGTCAGCCTTGTTCCGAGATCTGGAAGCTTTTTTTTATTGCTCTCAATTTACTGTCGGTAAGGTGAATACCCTGACTGTCAATTAAATACCCATAAAATTCAACACGATCTGTACACAATTTACACTTATTCTTTTTCACTTTAAGACCGGCGTCTTGGAATTTCTTCAGAACTAATTTTAAACGATCCCGTAAGATTTTTGTGGTAGGTGCAGCAATTAATACATCATCAAAGTAGGGGACCACGCCTTTAATCCCTTGTAGTAGCCTTTCCATAAGGCTCTGAAAAATCCCCGGGCCTACACTGACTCCGAACTGGAGCCGGGTACATTTAAAGGCACCTCGGTGCGTCACAATCGTCTGTGCCTGTGCCGTCTTTTCATCAACAGGTAGTTGCTGATATGCCTGAGCTAAGTCTAGTTTAGCGAAGACTTTTCCGCCCCCCAGGGAATGGAGGAGGTGCTGCACCACCAGCACCGGATATGCGTTTTGCTGTAGGGCGTGGTTCAGGGTAGCCCGGTAGTCCTCACAAATTCTAATCGAACCATCCGGGTTAATTGGTGTTATGATTGGGGTCTCCCAGGGAGAGTGATTGGTTGGCTCTAGCACCCCCTGAGCTATTAACTTATCGAGCTGTTTGTCGATTTTCGGCTTTAAGGCAAACAGAACTTGATGGGGCTTAAGGCAGATGCAAGCTATTTTTGGATTAAGGCTGAACGATATTGGGGTCCCCTTGTACTCGCCTAGTTTTTCCATGAAGACATCCCTGAATTCATGGACGAGGTCCTCCTCCCAGTCACTGCCGCTGATTCGGTTAATGCCTGCTACTTCAATGCCAAGTGGTGTGAACCATTGGAGGCCTAGCAGGCAAGGCCGATCTTTTTCGATCACAGTCAGAGGTAAGTACGCCGTGCGGTTCTTGAATGAGACCCGGACTCGACTGGATCCAATGACTGGAATCCAATTCCCTTGATAGTCTTTAAGGATAAGTCTTTGGAAACGGAGGTCTTGGCACCGGATAGTAGGGATGAGTTGCTTGAGGGTCCTCCAGGAAACCATCGAGAGAGACGATCCTGAGTCGACTTCCATTTGGCAAGGCTGATTTTCGATGGCCACTGTAATTCGGATTTTCTTGGCATCCAAGGAAGAGGCGTGATTGATAGTGATAGTTTGGTGAGCCTCTTCTCGCTTCGTGGGACGATTTAAGGTTCGGTTTCTGTTGGAGTGGTTTACTGGTTCTCGCCTTACAGGACGGTTTCCTGTCGATTGGCGATAGTTCGCCCCCTTCGAGGCCTGGCTGGGTCCCTGTAAGCTTCAGCAGACCCATTCGATGTGGCCTCTCTTCCCGCACTCATGGCAGAGTGCGTCGCGGAATTTGCATTCGGACCTGGAATGGTTGGCTCCACAGCCAGCGCAGGGGTGTAGGGACTTCGGGTAGTGGTCCCGATCGGACCGCAGTCAATGGACCTCTTCTTCATCGCTGTCTGACGACGAAGAGAGGTCCTCGTGGTGGGTCGTCGAAAGTTGTCCTTCCGACTTGGGTGAAATGTCGTCTGTCGGTTGGTGTACCGGAGCGCAGTTGCGGCGCAATTGGGCAGCCGACTTCCTGGTTGCTTCTGCTGCAGTAGCATCAGTGATGGCATCGGCAAGGCTGATGTTGCCTTTCGCCATCAGCATGCTTTGCACGCCTGATGCATCTAATCCCAGGATTATTCTATCTCTCAACGTCAGCGAACCCGCAGAGGCCTCCCAGGTTTTGGAGGTCTGCGATGAAGTCGGCAACGCTTTCTCCTTTTCGCTGGTTTCTTTGGTAGAACTCGTGCCGTCTTACGAGCGTGGGCACGGTCANCAAAAACATTTGGAAACGATCCATGTAGGACTCCCAGTCCTCTTGCGCTGGGTCGAACGGAGCGGGTGGTACGACGCCGCTGGACATGGTTCCGTTGTTGTGCGTTGTCAGTCACGTGCTCGGCTTCTTCTTTGTTCAGTCAGCTCTGACATCTCCACATCCCACCTTCATCGCCGTGTTAAGTTTGAAGCATGGGCAAGAAAGAATGGAGACGAGCCAGTGAAACGGTGCACTTCAACTCTTTATTTACATGGTGTGACAGCTCAAACTGGACGGCTGCTATAGCCTTCCTTATATAGGCAACCCAATAACTATTTTAACCAATAACAATCCAGGAGCGCTAGCTCCATTAACCAATATGAATGCCCCGTTAATGGCCAATCAGATTCCCCTGAACGGGCCAATCCGATCCTGCCATTAACAGCCAATCAGAAGTGCAGGGCCAGAACCCTGCACTTGACTCCAAGCTCAAGATAACTTTATTTAACCTTTATGCATTCACAACAGTCTGCATCCCTCTCTCTCTCCCCCCCCTTTCCATCCTTTCCTCTCTCTCTCTCTCTACCTCTCTCTTTCCCTTCCTTTCCATTTCTCTCTCCCCCCCTCTTTCTGTCCCTTCCTGTGTGTGTGTGTGTGTGTCCTCTCTCTCTTTCCTCCTATCTCTCTTTCCATCCCTTTCCTCTCTCCCTCTATCTCTGTCTCTCTCTTTTTCCTCCTCCCCCTCTCCTCAGGGTGGGGAAAGGAATCCCTGAACTGATGCTGGGTCGTGGGAATCCCAGGGACAATGCACTTATGAGCACCAACTGGTCAGTGGGGAGGCAAGGCACCACAACACCAGCAGCTCTGCAGGAAAAGCAACTGACATCCGGGAAGTGGAAGTGAGCCCACAACGACACAGAGCCGCATTGTGTCTCTGTGTCGTAATGGGCTCCACGAGGAGGGACCCCATCTCCCACATTGGTGAGAGGGTGAGAAACACGATGGAGAAACATGATGGAGCTGGCCTGGGGCTCTGAGTGCCACCTCTGGCACGCATGCTATAGATTCACCACCATTGCACTATAGGAAAATGCAACATGGTATAAGAGGCAAGCAAGCTACAAGCATGTAATAAAAAACACTCGTATTACTCATTTATAAATAGGATTGCTGATCCAAAAAAATGAAAAGGGAAAATCAAATTGATTTTTTTTCTTTCCTGTGCAAGTATAACACATTGCAATAGTGTGATCTGGGAAAATCAGTAGGTGCAGCATTTCACAACCTGGAGAAAAAAAGCATAATCAGCTATCTCACATCAGGAATATCCTGGCTCTAGAATATAATATTCTTTCCCTGATTACATGTCTCTACCTGCAAAACTGCTATGACATACACTCTGCTTTGAATAGGACTCCTGCTTTGTAGACCCATACAATATTCTTAGCTACAGTCTGGAAGGAAGCAGTGCCTCACTGCCTTTTACCAAGTATTAGGTACTTTACTGGTTATTTCTTAGAGGTCTTTCTTCAAAGAATTAATCTGGATACTCTCCTGCTTCTGCTACAATCAACCTTAGTCAAATGCTGAGACAGAAAAAGTGTAACAGGAGGCAATTTCTCAGCAACCTTTGTAAATGTTTGCTTTCATCCTATTGTCATCTGTACTGCAGGTGACTAGGCATTCTTCCAGTTCATTATAATTTTCTTTTGGTCAATGACCATATCAAGAACAAGTGTACTTATATATTGGAGGTGATATAATTTAGCATAAAGTAATGGTAATCGAAAACAACAAGTTTACCTGAGCCTCACAGTTAAAAGAAATTAGCCTGCTTTGTGCTGACACATTAAAATTTAGCCACACACACATATACAAATGCTTGCCTGAACAGAGAAGCAAAAAAGAGACAATAAGTCTATACTGTATACCTCTATCAAGTGCACAATTTAAGATGGCATATTCTGTTGATTCATAGGGGCTATAGTAGCAAACTTCCCTACTGGGATGTTCTTAGTGTTTCCAAATTTAACTGATTCTTCTCTAAGTATATAAGGCATATCAAATAGATCATTTTATAGCTTCAAAGAACAATTTATTACATATTAAATTATAGTAAGAGGCACCCTGGCTCATTGGCTTAAAAGATGCCAGAGAAGGTCTATAGTTTGAATCCGACCACTGCATGATGGAATGAGCTTTTGTCACTTGCCTCAGCTCCTGCCAACCTAACAGTTCAAAAGCATGCAAATATAAATAGATAACTAGGAACCACTTTGGTGGCATGTCATGCTTCACCATATGCTTTGCACTGTGGTGTGATGTCATGCTGGCCACACAAACATGGAAACATCTTCAGAGAGTGCTGGCTAAATGGCTTAAAGAAACAGAGATAATCATCACCCCCGAAAGTTGGCTATGACTAGTGGAATACAACTCGCAGAGAATCCTTAAACTGGAATCACTGGCATATTCAATAGGTAACCCATAACTCTCAATATTCACTTTGTAACATTTATGTCAAAAATATCCTTCAAGAGAATAGCAATAGCACTTAGACTTATATACCCGGGGGGGGGGGGGGGTGTCAAAAATTTTAGCAATGAGTTTTCTGCCCAGTTACTGGGTGAGTGTGGCCATGGGGAGCATGGCCTAGTCGGCCTCCTGCAGCACAGGGGAGGGGGCATTTTTCCAGAACAGGGGTGGGATTCTACCAGTTCGCACCTGTTCGCTAGAACAGGTTGTTAACATTCTAAACAATTCAGAGAACCAGTTGTTAGAAGAAATTACTGGCCTAATCCTGTAAGGAAGGCAGGAAGGAAACATTCTGGTGTTGCTTACAGAAACTGCCTCTCCGTTAACCCTTATTACATTCTTGGCAGGATTAGACTTCCTGTCTCAGGAACTTCTCTGGAGTTTTCCCCCCCTCCTTTTCTGGTACTTTGCTTGTGTGGAGTGACCATTCAAAGTTACAATGGCACTGAAAAAAGTGACTTATGACCATTTTTCACACTTACAACTGTTGCAGCATCCCCACAGTCATGAGAGGCCAGGCGAGGAGATGCGTGCCTCGATGTGAGTGAGGTTGACTTGGCCACGCCCAGCCAGTAACATGACCACCAAGCCATGTCTACCCAGTCACATGTCCACCAAGCCACGCCCACCAACTAAGCCATGCCCACAGGTTGTTAAAAAATTTGAATCCCACCCCTGCTTTCCTTGAGCCTTTGGGAGGGCAAAAACAGCCTCCCCGGGCCCCGGAGGCTTTCTGGAAGCCAGAAACAGGTCCATTTCTGGCCTTTCCGAACTTCTGGGAAGCCCTTTTTTCACCCTCCCTGAGCCACTGCGTTCACCCTGCACTTACCTGGGTCACATGGGGACTCCTGGGAGGGGCAGAGCAGGGTGGGCAGAACCAGCCAGGAGTGGGATTTGGGGGTTCTCCAAACTGTGCAGAATCTTAGCTAGAGGATCTCCTGAATCCCTGCAAACCTCCAGCAACCCAACTCTGTATATAACACTTAATAGTGCTTTATAGCACTCTCTAAGCACGTTAGATTGCCCCCAACAATCTGGGTCCTCATTTTACCAACCTCAGAAAGATGGAAGGCTGAGTCAATCTTGAGCTGGTGAGAATCGAACTGTTGACAGTTGGGAGAATTAGCCTGCAATACTGCATTCCAATCACTGAGCAACCACAGCTCTTAGAAACCATATCATTGAAACCTAGTCTGTCAAAGGTGAATCCTAGAAGATTGACAGAAATTGGTTTGGAAACCCAAACTAGGAACTTGAACAACTGCAATGAAAAAATTCAATTGGATTAATTACAAAGGGTGTAATTTGGGTTGTGATAACAAGTTAAAATCCAAATAAGAATTGTGTTAGAATGATTGTCTCTAAAAAAAAAAAAAAACCCACCAAACACACACACACACACACACACACACAAAGGCAGGAAATGGGATAAAACAACAACTCCTGGAACAAAAAAAAAACATTTCTACAATACCATATTCAGTATTTGTACTATGTCTTTTGAATTTCTTTATTTATTTTTCACACTTTTTGAATCACTGATCTCCCTCAGAGATACTTTTTGTAGGATATAGTACAGAAAGCAATAATCCCCAGATACTTAAAACTTCATACCTGTTCAGTCTTACTTCATTAAATGGACCAATGGAATAGCTGTTTCCTAATATATTGGCAATTTGAATTGAAGTTGAATGTTCAACTCCTTTCTAAATTTTTACTGTTATTTTCTGATCCCTAAACAGCCAACAATCAAGTCATGGGATTAAATATATAAATACTCTGCACTTATATAAACATATACTGTAGTGACAATTCAATAAGGCACCTTTTAAGGCTGAACAAAGGGTAGAATAATTTGAAATATAAGAATAACTAATGCAACAAATCATTGTTAAGGAAGGTGACCCTTGGTGTTTGATTCCTCCATTCTCCCTCATCAATATTGAAAAGACTTCAGAGAGTGCTCTGAACTTCTACATTTAAAGATGTCGTTGAAAGTATGTTCACTTGCACAAAAGGGCAGCCAATTCACATTCTGAGTAGAGATTTTTATGCCTTTCTTGATATTCCCTCAAGCGTTACATACTATCATAGCATCTGAATACTAGGTTAATTAATGGAAGGAGGCCTCAAAAGCTGTGGAGATAGTAAATATTGTACTGGAAACCAAGGCATCGGGTTCCACACAAACATTTGCTCTTTCCTATGAAGTGAAAAAGCTTTACATGATAACTTAAAATTTAGACCCAATTTTCTGCAGTAAGAGCCAGTTTGATTTAGTGGTTAAGGCACTAGAAACTGGGGATTGTGAGTTCCAGTCTTCCCCTAAACCTAAACACAGCTGAGTTGACCTGGAGCCAGTCACTCTCTCTCATCCTTAGGAAGCAAGCACCATTTCTGAAATCTTGCCAAAAAAAAAAAGCTGCAAGGACTTGTCTAGGGAGTTGCCAGGAGCCAACATCAACTCAAAGGCACCACTTAAATAAATAAATAAATAAATAAGGAGCACTAAGTTCTCTGGAACTTATTTTTGAGGATGGTGTTGCAAATCAGTTAAAACTGCAATCCTAACAAAAAGAAACTGCTCTGCAGATCTGACTTCTCTTTATAGCCAGCTGATTAAGCATTTGCGGCAAAGTTTGCTTTCCGCCTATTATACTTTAATCACAGCACCTGGAAAAAAAAAGATCTAGTGTGGTGTGCAAAATGAATTTTAATGAATTGGTTTGGTTTTTTTATTTTTTAAAATAAACAGTAGAAAAAAGCAAGATAAAACAAAATTATCTACACTTTTACATCTACACTTTTAAAAACATAAGGAATGACAAATTACTTTCAGTAATTTATCCTTCCCTTCTCTTCTGTTCCCCCCACAACCAACTAGCTACAGTTTCAGTATAAAAACTTAAAAACTTTGCAACAAACATTACTAATTGTTGTTAAATTTTTGAAGGTCTAAAAGTCATATTCTAGATGATTAATTTCAAGCTTGGACTTTGATTTATTGCATAATATTGCACATGGAGCCACCTTATTAGTGGGATGAGCAGCACCTACATTTAATAAATAAATAAGATAAGGGAGTAGTTTCTGCTTGAATTCAGTTAAATTTCTATTGATTACATATGATGTCAATTTTGACATTGCAGCCTTTTAGTTTTCCAATCTGATATTGTATGCAAGATATCCCTGTAAGCCGCCTATAGTTCTTGATGAGCGGGTGGCATTTGAAATTTAAAAATAAAAACTTTTTTCTTTTCTTTTCTTTTTTGCTTTTTCCAAGATCCAGGGGAAAGTATGCTTGCTGTTATTCCATGTGTTTATTTAACTGCCTATGCTGGAAAACAATGTTAAAGGGAAAGGGTGAAGTGGTTTTCAGCACAGTTCATCAAATAATTTCAGAACATCTCCCCACCCGACCCTTCTGTCTAAAAGGAAGGGAATATACCTTTACTTATTCATACTTATAATATTTTGTAGCACTTATTCTAAAAATAGGACCTTTAGCTTTGAACACTTTCACAAAGAGCATCCCTTCATTACTGTTAATATAAAGGATTCCCCAACATAGCAAGAGATGTACCATCTTGGTCTAACTATTATAAATTTAGGAAAGATTCCCTTGTAAGATATTTAGCTGGCAAGCCTCTGTCACTGATCATACATAATGGAATTTCTGTTGATTGCTCAAGGTTCCTCTGTCTGCTGAAGGTGTGGCTTCTTAAGGCAGTAGCTATCTCCTGCTACCTGCTGTCTTAGGGGGTCTTCTTAAACTCAAGGCTGCAACTATATGGACAGATGGAAGCTATGGTCAGGAGAGTTTTTACCTAAATTGGAGAGGGGCACCATTTTGACTCTATCCAGAAAACAAAATACAGATTCACACCCTTGTCACCACCTGGCTGAACCACTGCAATGCACTCTACATAGGGCTTCCTTTAAAGACCATGTTGAAGCTCCAGATACAACCTGCTTATTATCTGCAACTAGATGTCAAGAACACAACACAACTCTGCTTTGGGCTCTGCATTGCTTGCCTATACACTGTATACAAAGTAATGTGCTGACTTTGATCCACAAATCCGTAGATACCACTGGCATTGAAACAGCACTCACTTGCTCAATACCAACACTGTGGGGGGAAAAAACCTCTCATCTCCTTAAGGCAGGTTGTCAAACTGGATTTCTTTGAGGGCTGGATCAGCATTGTACTTTTCCTCCACCGGCCGGATGGAGGGGGAGGGAGTCAGGATGGACACCTCCTGTAGCATCCTGCCGATTAAAATAGGTCATGGGAGGCTACACAATCTCCCCATGTCCCATTTTCAGCTTGGATAGCCTCCTGCAGCACCTTGGTGACTAAAATGGGGTGTGGGGTGCATGCAGCCTTCCCCACCCCATTTTGACTGTCATAGGCCAGTCATTTGCTATTTCCAGGCCAGTCCCATGGGCCAGATTTAAGCACCCCGCAGGCCGGATGTCGCCCTCAGGCCTTGAGTTTGACATCCCTGCCTTAAGGTAAGGTGAATGAAGCATTCTATGGTGGCTACAGCGATCCCTTCTGTTCTATGGAACAGCCATCATTTAGGAATCAGGCAATTCCCTAACTGACAATGTTTCAGAAAAATGTTAAAGATGGAACTCTTCTCTTCCAAAGAATTTTTGCAGGTTGGTAGTTGACAATCAAGGTTGATACATTAATTGCTGGTTTTGAATAGGCTTTTATATTTAATGTATTATTACTACAGTTCAGTGGTGGGATTCCAAAAATTTTACTAGCAATTCTGTGGGCGTGGCTTGGTGAGCGTGGCAGGGGAAGGATACTGTAAAATCTCCAGTCAGAGGTGGTATTTGTTGGTCCTCCAAACTACTCAAAATTTCCACTACTGGTTCTCCAGAACTGGTCAGAACCTGCTACAGTGTGTTGGTGAGAGTCTGACCTAAATAGCAGCAGGATAGAAATTGGATAAGAAATGAAAGACATACGGTATCTATCATCACATTTTAGGAATACAATCTTGGTATCTTTCAGATATATTAGGTCTATAGCTGGCTTCATGGTTGGGTTAGGGAAGCAGTTATGGGTTAGGGAAGCATTCATGGAAACTGAAGAATCCTGGGATTTGCAGTTTGAAAATATAAAGTGCCAGATTGGAGACCTTTGAGCCAGAGAATATTAAGTTCCTGCACCAAAAGAATCTCTTCCTGAAGATGAAAATTAATGCAATACTTGTTATATGAGCTGTCCTGATTCATTTGATATTTAAAGAGTACAGAAGCAGCATGAGAAATGGTACGGATCTAATTTATTATTCCAATTTATCAACCACATCTCTATTTTAGCAGATGCAAGATGTCTCGTAAATAAACCAATAACAACTTCGCTAAAGGAAAAAAAATATTAACTTCATAATCAGGATTCCCCATTTTATTTCTTTTATTTTCTGCCCCACAAGAGATACATACTGTATTATTTTATATGCAAGTTAGATTCCGTTTTTTAAACTACTATACCTCTGCTAAACAAGTTGCAAGTAGATTTAAATGCTTCAGTTTAACCCTAGATGGCGCTGCGGAATAATAAAACCCATAAAAAAGGCTCAATTGCCTCCTTTTTACCAGTTTCAAAAATTACACAGATCTGACATATTTTGACATGTATCAATTATGAATTAACCAAGTGCCGGGTTTCTCTCCCCCTCTCCTGAATATCACAAAAATATCTTGTAAAAACTGACCCACAAAGAATGTATTTAATCACAACTGACATATTTGGCCTGCTAAATTCAAGCTTACCACTAGAAAAGAGGTAGGTCTTTTTTTTTTCCTATGGTTTGGCTGCCACATGGTGGTTATTTGAGTTTTTTGCAACCGTGCTAAGGTAGCCCTCTTTTAATAGCTGTTATTATTAAAATAAACTCAGAAGAGGATTGGCCATTGTCTGCTTTCTGGGGCTAAGATAGAGTAATTGGACCAAGGTCACCGGTAGGCTTCATGCAAAGGCTTCATGCAAAGAACTCACGGTCACCCAGTCTCTGGTCAGATGTTTTAAGCCAGAGGTGTTAAACTCATAGCTCTTAAACTTAGATCTGGCCTGCGGGGCCACCATGAAAACAGCGAAGGGCTGGCCCGCAGTGCCTCTGTCAACGAAAATGGAGCTTGGGAGGGCTGCACGTGGCCCTCCCAGGCTCCGTTTTCGGCTGCAACTGCCTCCTGCAGCCCTCTACCAGTAAAAAAGAGAGCTTGGGGACATCATTGCAAGCAAAAATGGAGCCTAGGCGGGCCACACATGGGCCCCAAGCTCCGTTTTCACTGGCAGAGGGCTGCAGAAAGCCGTCACGGCTGAAAACAGAGCCTCGATGGTTGATGGTGAGCTGGCCACACCCACATTGGCCACACCCACCCCAGCCCCCCCAAGATCAAAAACAACCCTGATTCAGCTCTCAATAAAATTGAATTTTTCACCCCTGCTTTAAGCACTGGCTCTCTTTAAGATTAATAATTATGTTTTAAGCTCCTGTACATCTCCACTTGGTTAAAGAATGTTAAAGAGCATTTCCCTACTTAAAACAAAATAGAAAGGAAGGTAATGAAAAAAATAAGCCACGTGAGCTTAGACAGAGAAAGCTTATCTCATTGTTTCGGTATCTTGATACCGGGTATAGACTCAGTAGCTAATATTTTAAACATTACAGTACATTAAGTCCATCGGTTTGCAATCTTTAAAAATGATTTGCACAAAATTTATATAGTTTTGCATTCATTTCTCCTAATGGGCATATTTTATATGCACCTTTTCCCTAATAAAAAATGTTCTTGAGCTGAGTGTGGCTAAACACGTGCTTCTGCATTTACATTTTACTGAACTGTGAACCACATCACAAAATATGGAAATGTGTGTTACTTTCCACTTCACATATAAATCTAGAAAGCCTGGATTTCTCCACCATTTCTCACCAGCATCCATATTGTGTGTCACTTGGAGTTGCTAAAAGGGGCCAGATTATTTATAATATCTTCAGAAATGACTTAGAGGAGGGAATAGAAGGGAAACTCATTAAATTTGCAGATGACACTAAACTGGCAGGAACAGCCAACACCCCAGAAGACAAGCTCAAGATCCAAAAATATCTTGACAAACTTGAACAATACGCCCTATCCAACAAAATGAATCTCAATGTGGAGAAAAGCAACGTTTTACATTTCGGCAGGAAAAAAACAAAGATACAGATTAGGTGAGACCTGGCTCAAAAACAGTAACTATGAGAGGGACTTTGGAGTCCTAGTGGATGATCATTTGAATATGAGCCAGCAGTGTTTAGCAGCAGCCAAAAAAGCTAATACAATCCTGAGTTGGATAAACAGAGGCATAGACTCAAGATCACATGAAGTACTAGTACAGCTTTATAAAACCCTAGTAAGACCACAGCTGGAATACTGCAACCAATTTTGGTCACCATACTACAAAAAACATGTTGAGATTTTGGAAAAAGTTCAGAAAAGAGCAACTAAGGCCTGGAGACTAAATCATATGAAGAACAGCTGCAGGAACTAGATTTGGCTAGTCTAAAGCAAAAGAAGAATTAGGGGTGAGATGATAGCAGTATTCCAGTATTTGAGAGGCTGCCACAAAGAAGAAGGGGTCAAATTATTCTCCAAAGCACCAGAGGGCACTACAAGAAACAATGGTTGGAAACTAATCAAAGAGAGAAGCAACCTGGAATTGAGGAGAAACCCAGTGAAGACAATTAATCAATGGAACAGCTTACCTTCAGAAATTATGGCACTCCATCACTGGATGTTTTTAAGAAGAGTCTAGACAGTCATTTATCTAAAATGGTATAGGTTCTCCTGCTTGAGCTGGAGTAGAAGACCTCCAAGGTCCCTTCCAGCTCATTCTATTCTATTTCTCAAAATGAACATTTCTGACTAAAATGAACTTTTGCATAAACTTGACAAGGGATATCACCACTAGCAGCAAATGAATAGTATTTATGAAAGCAGACAATTGGGATGGGATGGTATCGCAGTCTTGGTGTTTGAGGTTCCTTTTGATTCTTTTGTTCAAAGCCTCTGCTCTGGAAACCAAGACAATTAGTGTGGGTCCATTCTTATCTGTCCAAGAGAATCCAAAAAAGAAGAAGAATTGGAAACAAGAAGGAGACCCTCCATTGAAGTAATAAACCTGTGTCTTGGCTGCATGGAACTGCTGTCATAAATGTAAGCTTATTCATACATTCATACATAAAATGTATGTGTAAACACCACCCTCTTTTATTAAAGAAAACCTACCATGTTAGAAACAGGCTAGGGAGGCAAACCTCCCATACATTGGCAAACCTCCCAATGTATGATTTTGGCAACTCAATTGTTGTAATTATGAAACATTCAAATGTAAAAACTGTATGCCTTTTCACATGTTGAAGAAATCGTATGCCCTTTTAC
>BHEV01010342.1:0-19787 GCA_004319985.1 Emydocephalus ijimae | reverse complement strand
GAGCCGGGCACCACTCCCAGAGACTCTCGCTGATCCCGCTCCAACGTTAACCACCTTACAAATTGAAACGCTACACGCGCCATTAACCGCCCGAGATATTGCGAGGGAAACCAAACATGACCCCACCTTAGTGCGAGTCCTGAGCTGGGTAGAACGNGGTATCGTGAGAATGAAGGCCCTTGCGCGAAGCTACGCTTGGTGGCCTGGCATCGACAAACACATCGAGAACTGGGTTAAAGCTTGTCATCGATGCCAGGAAGTGAGCAATGCCCCACCAAAAGCCATTCCAACCGAGTGGGAAACGCCACGGGAACCCTGGTCCTGTATTGACTTGGACTTTGCGGGGCCGACCAAAGGCCACACCTTTCTTCTAACCGTCGACGCCTACTCGAATTGGCTCGAGATTCACTGTATGACCAACACGACCACCGAAGCAGTCATCAAAAGACTGGAAAGACTGTTTGCGACCCACGGACTGCCAGATGTTCTGGTATCCGACAACGGGCCCCAATTTACCGCGCTGTCCTTCGAGCAATACCTGGCTGACCGCGGCATCTGACATGCTCTCACCTCACCTGCGCATCCTGCCACCAATGGAAGGGCTGAGCGCATGGTTCAATTTGTCAAAAAGACTTTGCAGAAATTAGACTACGATAACATCGATGACAAAATCAACCGAATCCTCTTCCTACAACACATCACACCTCACAGCGTCACCAATAAAACTCCCGCTGAACTGCTAATGGGACGCAGGCTCCGCTCCCACCTCGACCGGTTACACCCAGCTTATGAGCCGGAAAAACCACTCGGATCCAGCAGCCGATGCCGTACCTTCCAGGTAGGCGATTGCGTATACGCTAAAAACCTGTCCGGTGATCCGCTGTGGGTTGAAGCAACAATCATACGTGTAACTGGCCCAAGATCCTACGTTGTAAAATGCCTCGACGACAAAATTTGGAAACACCATATCGATTAATTACGATCACAGCTCCGCTCAGGCATTTCTGAACTCCCTTATGACCAAACTGAGGGAGAGGGAGATACAGAAGAAGACGAAACTCCGATAGAAGAAAACCCGTTTGGAAGAATCGATAGTGGAATAGAGACACAGGAACGAGATCTAGAGACGGTAGTAGGTCTTCCTCAAGCAGCTACCAACAATAGCGGAGAGGACGGAAACGTGAACGCTGAACCTGAAGAAACCCCTTCGCTAAACAACGATCTACCTCAGCAGAATGGTAGCCAAAAGCAAGACACACAGCGAAAATCAAACAGACTAATAAAGCAACCGTCCTATCTAAAGGACTATGTAACTGCGCCCTGTAAAAAGAAGCCAGGGGGAAGGGGTGTTGTGAATGCATAGAATTTAATAAAGTTATTTGGAGCTTGGAGTCAAGTGCAGGGTTCTGGCCCTGCACTTCTGATTGGCTGTCCAATGGTAGGATCGGATTGGCCCGTTCAGGGGAATCTGATCGGCCATTGACAGAGCCTCCGTATTGGTTCAATGGAGCAAGTGCTCCTGAGTTCTTATTGGTTAAATAGTTATTGGGTTACCTATATAAGAGGGTCGTAGCTGCCCTGCTTTTCTGAGCTGTCACTATGTAAATAAAAGAGTTGAAGTTCACCATTAACTGACTCGTCTCCATTCATTATCGCCCATGCCTCAAACCTCACACTACCCTCGGGTGCTTTGGAGAATAGATTGACTCCCTCTTCTTTGTGGCAGCCCCTGAAATACTGGAACACTGCTATTATGTCTCCCCTAGTCCTTCTTTTCATTAAAGGGAGGTAAAGGGATAGAGTGTCAAAGACACATCAATCTCATTGCCTCTCAATTGATTTTTGACTAATGTAAAAAGTAACTGTATGTTAAGTTTGAAGCATGGGTGAGAAAGAATGGAGACGATCCGGTGAAACGGTGAACTTCAACTCTTTATTTACATGGTGACAGCTCGAACTGGATGGCTGCGATAGCCTTCCTTATATAGGCAACCCAATAACTATTTAACCAATAACAACTCAGGAGCGCTAGCTCCGTTAATCAATACGAATGCTCCGTTAATGGCCAATCAGATTCCCCTGAATGGGCCAATCAGATCCTGCCATTAACAGCCAATCAGAAGTGCAGGGCCAGAACCCTGCACTTAGCTCCAAGGTCAAGATAACTTTATTTAATCTTTATGCATTCACAACACCCCTTCCCCCTGGCTTCTGTTTACAGGGCGTGGTCACATAGTCCTTAAGGTAGGACGGTTGCTTTATTAGTCTGTTTGATTTTCGCTGCGCGTTTTGCATTTGGCTGCAATCTCGCTGAGGTAGATTGTTGTTTGGTGAAGGGGTTGCCTCTGGTTCAGAGTTTGCGTTTCCGTTGTCACCAATAACTTCGGAAACTCCCTGAGGTGAACTTACTCCCATCCCTGGATCCAGTTCCCGTGTCTCTATTCCGCTATCGTTCCCTTCGAATGGGTTTTCCTCTAGTTGAAATTCGTCTTCTTCTGTATCTCCCCCCCCCTCAGTTTGGTCATAAGGGAGTTCAGAAGTGCCTGACCGGAGCCGTGATCGTAATTGATCGATATGGCGCTTCCATAGTCTATCGTCAGGGCACTGTACAAGGTAGGATCTTGGGCCGGTTACTCGGATTACTGTCGCTTCTACCCACAGAGGATCACCCGATAGGTTTTTAGCGTACACCAAATCGCCTACCTGGAAGGTACGGCAACGGCCGCTGGATCCGAGTGGTTTTTCCGGTTCATAAGCTGGGTGTAACCGGTCAAGGTGGGAGCGGGTATTGCTCGAAGGATAGCACGGTAAATTGGGGTCCGTTGTCGGATACCAGAACGTCTGGTAATCCGTGGGTTGCAAACAGTCTTTCCAATCTCTTGATGACCGCTTCTGTAGTCGTGTTCGTCATGCGGTGAATCTCGAGCCAATTCGAGTAGGCGTCGACGGTTAGTAAAAAGGTGTGGCCTTTGGTCGGCCCAGCAAAGTCCAGGTGAATACGGGACCAGGGTCCCCGTGGTGTCTCCCATTCGGTTGGGATTGCCTTTGGTGGGGCGTTGCTCACTTCTTGGCATCTATGACAAGCTTTGACCCAAGTCTCGATTTGCTTGTCGATGCCCGGCCACCATGCGTAGCTTCGTGCGAGGGCTTTCATTCGCACGATACCGGGGTGACCATCATGCAAGGTTCTCAGTACTGCTTGTTGGAGTCGCTCTGGGATAATGACTCTTTCACCCCAGATGATACAGCCCTTTTGAGAGAATAACTCTGTTTGTCGAGTTTTGAATGCTGCAAAGTCATCTGGTATCTGGTCCAATGGCCATCCGCATTCCACCCAACTTAGGACTCGTGCTAAGGTGGGGTCACGTCTTGTTTCTCTCGCGATATCTTGGGCGGTTCATGGCGGTGTGTGAAGTGTCTCGATCTGTAATGTGGTTACAGTTGGCACGGGGTCGTCGAGAGTCTCTGGAAGCGGTGCTCGGCTCAATGCATCGGCGTGGGGAATGGCTTTCCCCGGGCAGTATTGCAGCCGATAATTATAAGCAGCCAAGAATTCTGACCAGCGAGTCATCCTGGGGGATAATATGTAGGGAGTTGGTTTATCTCCGGCTATTATCCCCAGCAATGGTTTGTGGTCAGTCACAAAAGTAAAAGCCCGGTCATATACGTATTCGTGAAATCTTTTAACGGCAGATACGATTGCGAGGGCTTCTTTATCGATTTCGCTCAGTTTTTGAAAGCGTCTTTGAAAAATATGCAACAGGGGCTTCACTACCATTAGGCAGTACATGGCTCAAAATGGCACCCACTCCGAAAGGCGAAGCATCGCATGTGATGTTTAACGGCAAAGTCTCATTGTACTGCATGAGTACAGCGTCAGAAGTCAGTAGTTTTTTTACATTACGGAACGCCAGTTCTTTTCTATGACCCCATACCCAAATTGCTCTTTTGTCCAGTAAATGATGTAAAGGTTCAGCGACGGTTGGTTTGTGCGGTAGAAATACGTTATAAAAGTTGATAAGGCCTAGGAACGCCTGGAGATCGGCCTTGTTCCGAGGTCTGGGAGCGTTTTTTATTGCTCTTAATTTACTGTCGGTAGGGTGAATACCCTGACTGTCAATTAAATACCCTAAAAATTCGACATGATCTGTACACAGTTTACACTTATTCTTTTTTACTTTAGGGCCGGTGTCTTGGAATTTCTGCAGAACTAATTTTAAACAATCCCGTAAGATTTTCGTGGTAGGTGCAGCAATTAATACAATGTCAAAGTAGGGGACCACGCCTTTAATCCTTTGTAGTAGCCTCTCCATAAGGCTCTGAAAGATCCCTGGGGCTACACTGACTCCGAACTTGAGCCGGGTGCATTTAAAGGCACCTCGGTGCATCACAATCGTCTGTGCCTGTGCCGTCTTTTCATCAACAGGTAGTTGCTGATATGCCTGAGCTAAGTCTAGTTTAGCGAAGACTTTTCCGCCCCCAAGGGAATGGAGGAGGTGCTGCACCACCGGCACCGGAGAAGCATTTTGCTGCAGGGCGTGGTTCAGAGTGGCCCGGTAGTCCCCACAAATTCTAATCGAGCCATCCGGCTTAATTGGTGTTACGATTGGGGTCTCCCAGGGAGAGTGGTCGGTTGGCTCTAGCACCCCTTGAGCTTTTAACTTATCGTGTTGTTCATCGATTTTCGGCTTTAAGGCGAACGGAACTCGACGGGGCTTAAGGCAGATGGGAGCTATTTTTGGATTAAGGCTGAACGATATTGGGGTCCCCTTGTACTCGCCTAGTTTTTCCGCAAAGACGTCCCTGAATTCATGGACGAGGTCCTCCTCCCAGTCACTGCCACTGATTCGGTTAATGCCTGCCACTTCAATGCCAAGTGGCGCAAACCATTGGAGGCCTAGTAGGCTAGGCCGATCTTTGTCGATCACAGTCAGAGGTAGGTACGCCGTGCGGTTCTTGAATGAGACCCGGACTCAGCTGGATCAAACGACTGGAATCCGATTCCCTTGATAGTCTTTAAGGATAAGTCTTTGGAAACGGAGGTCTTGGTGCCAGAGAGTAGGGATGAGATGTTTGAGGGTCCTCCAGGAAACCATCGAGAGAGACGATCCTGAGTCGACTTCCATTTGGCAAGGCTGATTTTTGATGGCCACTGTAATTCGGATTTTCTTGGCATCCAAGGAAGAGGCGTGACCAATAGTGATAGTTTGGTGAGCCTCTTCTCGCTTCGTAGGGCGATTCCAGGTTCGGTTTCTGTAGGAGTGGTTTACTGGTTCTCGCCTTACAGGACAGTTTCCTGTCGATTGGCGATAGTTAGCCCCCTTCGAGGCCAGGCCTGGTCCCTGTACGCTTCGGCAGACCCATCCGATGTGGCCTCTCTTTCCACACTCATGGCAGAGTGCGTCACGGAATTTGCATTCGGACCTGGAATGATTGGCCCCGCAGCCGGCGCAGGGGTGTAGGGACTTTGGGTAGTGGTCCCAATCGGACCGTAGTCGATGGACCTCTTCTTCATCGCTGTCTGACGATGAAGAGAGGTCCTTGTGGTGGGTCGTCAAAAGCTGTCCTTGTGACTTGGGTGAAATGTCACCTGTCGGTTGGTGTGCCAGAGCACGGTTGCGGTGCAGTTGGGCACCCGACTTCCTGGTTGCTTCTGCTGCAGTAGCATCAGCGATGGCATCAGCAAGGCTGATGTCACCTTTCACCATCAGCTTGCTTTGCACACCTGGTGCATCTAATCCCAGGACTATTCTATCTCTCAACGCCTCTTCCAGGTCGGCGAACCCGCAGAGGCCTCCCAGGTTTCGGAGGTCTGAGATGAAATCGGCGATGCTTTCTCCTTTTCGCTGGTTTCTTTGGTAGAACTCGTGCTGTCTTACGAGCGTGGGCACGGTCGGTGCATAATGAGCTCTTAGTAGGGGTTCGAGACGTCCCAGTCCATAGCCTTCACTTCAGCTGGCTTGGCTAGTGCTTTAGCCATCTTAAATACGGTTGGTCCGCAATGAGTTAGGAATACCGCCCGTTTCTTCCTGGGTGAGGCATCCTTCAAATTGTTAGTTTCCAAAAACATTTGGAAACGATCCATGTAGGACTCCCAGTCCTCTTGCGCTGGGTCGAACGGAGCGGGTGGTATGACACCGCTGGACATGGTTCCGGCGTTGTGCATCGTCAGTCATGTGCTCGGCTTCTTCTCCTTGTTTCAGTCAGCTCTGCCGTCTCCACATCCCATCCTCGTCGCCAGTGTTAAGTTTGAAGCATGGGCGAGAAAGAATGGAGACGAGCCGGTGAAATGGTGAACTTCAACTCTTTATTTATATGGTGACAGCTCGAACTGGATGGCTGCGATAGCCTTCCTTATATAGGCAACGCAATAACTATTTAACCAATAACAACCCAGGTGCGCTAGCTCCGTTAACCAATACGAATGCTCCGTTAATGGCCTATCAGATTCCCCTGAATGGGCCAATCAGATCCTGCCATTAACAGCCAATCAGAAGTGCAGGGCCAGAACCCTGCACTTAGCTCCAAGCTCAAGATAACTTTATTTAACCTTTATGCATTCACAACACTGTACCTTTCACAGCAGTTTCAGTGGGAACATTATAATTGTATAAGGATTCAAATTATGGTATCCCTATATGCTTGCATATAGTTTTTACTGCTGGTACCTCTGTGCTACTAAAACCCTCTTTATTTTTAATTGGGCAAAATGGTGCATTATAGGGCAAGATATTTTGAATCAAGATACTTCAAATGGGCTGAATTACAGAAAATCCAAAACCCATGACCCCCTGTGGAATTAAAATTTGGCAAATTGTATAAAAACTTTTATGGCATAAACATGATCATAAAACATTTTATAACATAGTGCAGAATATAATGAAATGTTTCCTGTGGTGATATTTGACTGTGCTACACAGTTCAACACGGGCTACTTTCAAGGCAGATGCATCTCTGAATTTTAAACTGTTCTTTAGATTAGACTCTCTACCATCATTGAAAACACTGAGGAATCTGGTAAGGAAATATCTTTGAAAGAATGACTCTAGAGATCATGGGTTGTCTAGTGCCATTTAAAAATCTCCAGGAACCTGAGCCCAGCTTAACTTTCGGACCATTTCTTTTTTTAGAAGAAATTGTCCTGTCTCTTCTTCAAAACTTCCAGTGATGAAGCACCCACAATGTCTGAAGACAAGTTGTCCCATTGGTTAGTTGTCCTAACTGTTAGGAAATTTCTTCTCAGTTTCAGGTTGCTTTCATTTCATTCTACCATGTGTATGATTATGAATAGGCTCATATTTAAACTACAAAGATACATATTTTTTCAAACATATTCATTGCAGATTGGCCATTCTTGTTCATAGTTGGGTCTCCAAATGGCCCAATCCCTTTTTCAGTACTCTTTCATCTTCCTCTGACTGAATATTTTTTCCTATTGGAGTGCATTAATTAAGGAAGTTATACTGTATAATTTCCCCAAAACTCTTCTCTACTATTTCCATCATCAGCATTTGCTAGAGTACAACATACAACTTTCATCAGCTAATGAATTCATACATTCACCACAACATAAATGACACCAATTCATGCTTTTTGTCAGATATTTTAGCCCTTTAATTAACAAAGAAACACATCCATTCATTTCTCTGCATGTATTCATCAACTTGTCTTCACATGATCAAACCATCTTCATTCAGATTTATTATATTTCCCCTTTTTCTTGTTTCCTAGGCAACATATCCATTTTTCTTTCTTTCGTGTCATTCATCAATTCACACACCTTATTTATTTCAATAGAAGAAAATATTTGTAGCTCATGGTTGAACTGTGGAATTATTGGTGCTTTCTTATTTGCTTGCAGACATTTCATTACCCAGCTATGTAACATCATCAATGTGAGGGAGGGCAGAGTTGGTTGACCTACCCATGCTATCAGGTTATCAGAGTTGGAAGGGACCTTATAGGTCATCTAGTCCAACCCCTGCCCAAGCGGGAGACCCTGCACCATTTCTGACAAATGGCAGTGCAATCTCTTCTTGAAAGTCTCAAGTGATGGCGCTCCCACAACTTCCGAGGGCAAGCTGTTCCATTGGTTGATTGTTCTCACTGTCAGAAAGTTTCTCCTTATTTCCAGGTTAAATCTCTCCTTGTTCAGTTTCCATCCATTATTCCTTGTACTGTATATAAACAGGCAGCATGTCAGTGTTCCAGGGAACCTCCATTCCAATCAGTAACTCCGAGACAAGCATAATCTCAAAAGTACCTTTATTAGAATAGCACCTGGCACATGTGGAATATCAAAACTAAAAGTTTTCTGGACTTCCCACAATGTCCCAAACTACAAACCATCCCGCTTTCCCCTCATCATCACATCACATGAACCAATCCCAAGTAAGTTCCTTTTTGTTTCTGCGCCGTACTCTTTGACCTTGAACTAATAAAAGAATTCTATTTTGTCTACTTACAGTGACTCAGTTAAAATCACCCCCTCCCACGTTCTCAAGTTATGTGGCAGCGATGAATAAGGATTCCAAAGTGGACACAGCAGACCTTACCCTCTCTCACATTGATGGTGTTACCTACTTGGGTGATGAAACATTTGCAGACAAATAGCTCAGAAAGCATCGAGAATTTCATTATTTACTCTTCTTACATTCCACAATCTTCTATATGCAGCACAATCAATATCAGATGAGCCCATAGATATTTATTTTATTAATCAAATTTATATAGTCACCCATCTCTAGGTGGTGCACAACATACACAACATACATGTAAGTGATGTATCACAGATATTGACTTCCAATGACTGTCGTGGCTTTGGATTATTGAGGGTTTCACAAAACACTTTTTAGTGATAAATTGTAAGCATTGTTGTTACCTGGCTTAATCATTGAATTGAATACTTTACTGGCCAAGTGTGATTGGACACACAAGGAATTTGTCCTGGTGTAAATACTCTCAGTATACATAAAAGAAAAGATACATTCATTAAGAATCAAGAATCATAGCATACAACACTTAATGATAGTCATAGGGTACAATCAGCAATCATACTAAGATCACACACATCATTCACATAAGAATGTTACCCTTCAGTCTTAGCACATTTCGGCTTATCTTAAATATTTCATGCTATTTCTCTGCAAGTAAAGCTATCTAATTCAGTGGCTGACTTTCAAATCAACATACTGTTTCCTGCATTCAGTGTGCAGTACCTGTGTGTACTGAAACATGCTATAGGCTCCAGAAAACTTAGCAGGGATGAATAATAACAAAGCTTCTTATTTGGTGCAAATTCAGTCTCTAGCTCTTTATTTCAAAACCATTAAAAATATAAGTTAGAATATTTTGGACATGTGATGTGACACCTTTAAAAATATAGCATACTTCACTTAATTCTCCAGGGAAAGATTGAAGACAAACGAGGTCCAGGCAGAAGAAGAACACCATGGCTTCAAAATCTAAGGGGTTGGTTTGGGTAAAACTCAGCAGCACTTTTTCATGCAGCTGTTGATAAAAATAGGATCGCCAACAGGATCGCCAATGTCTGATGACGGATAAGGCACAAAAAGAAGAAGCAGCTCTTTATTTCACTTGGTTAAGTATGTTTTATGTCAAAGAAAGTACTTAGAGGGAGTAAAGTGTGGAACCCTCTAACTGAAAATGCCCCCTGAACCCCTTCTATCTTTTGAAACCCCTTGAGCCTCCCCTATCTGTAATACCAGAATTCTAGCAGCCACCTGCAGAGAATTGGTGCATTGGTTTTCTGTAACTTTTACGGTTATTTTCATATTTTCACCCTTAGTAATTTGGTTTTGCATGTAGAATGATTTAATTGAATTGCAAATGGATCCATTCTGTTTGGGAGGTTAGTGAAAGGCGGCAGAGGTGGTATTTAGCAGGTTCTGACAAGTTCTGGAGAATTGGTAGCAGAAATTTTGAGTAATTCGGAGAACCGGCAAATCCCACCTCTGACTGGAGATTTTACAATATTCTTCCCCTGCCATGTACACCAAGCCATGCCCACAGAAAAAAATGTGAATCCCATCACTGAAAGGGGGTCTCTCTTGGCACCTTAAAATGTGATACATAAATTTATTTATGAGTTTATACACCTGGAAGAACAGCTCCCTTAAGACACAGCCCCATCAGAGATATGCTTTTTAGTGTCATTTGAAGCAAATTTGTCTTCTGTCTCTAGCAAGATGTCCCTGTCATTTGGGAAGCCTGATTACAATGTGAACGGAGAAAAAAAGGTGATTTTAAACAATCCCGCTACTCTGTGTGCAGCTTGGTTCCATTTCTTTTCTCTAGTCCCAAATCTTCAAGAATGGCAGCTGCCAGTACAAAGGGATCCAGAGGCTGTAAACAGTTTTCTCCTTGTTCATTTTACACAAAACTGCTTTTGTGGTGCTTCCTTTCCCCACCTCCTCTGATGCATGTTGTGCATTTGAAAAGCAACCAGGTTTGAAATTGGAAAGAGAGGGCACACAAACAAGCTTTGAGTCTTGTCTTAGAATAATCAGTTTTAATAAAAAGGGAGACCTTTTCTGCTTGTGAGCAAGGCTTTTTCTGAAAAAAGAAATTCTCTAAAACCCTTACACATCCATGCATAAAGTTCATCTTATTCATCCCCAAAAATGGCCTTCAGTCAGGCTTGCTGTATGATGAAACTGAAGTAGTTTTCTTTTTAGGAAGAAAATCCATATGGGTTCAGTTTTCATTATAGCAATAGCATTTAGACTTCTAGACTGCTTCACAGTGCTTTTGCTAGCCCTCTCTAAGCCCCATTTTGCCTCCAACAATCTGAGGCCTCATTTTACTGATCTCAGAAGGATGGACGGCTGAGTCAGCCTTGAGCCAGTCAGGATCGAACTCCTGGCAGTGAGCAGTGAGCTAGGCTGAAATACTGCATTCTGTTTTTTTTTTAAATAAAGTTTTATTTGGGTTTTCACACATACAAAATACAAGTAAAACATCTTTTTTGAAAATAGCATGGTCCCGGGTTGAACTTCTTTATACAGACACAAAACTCAATTTCATGCTCCTTTTTGTGTTCTATTCCATATCTTATACTATTCTACATTTTCTATATAGTTTTTCCCCTCTTTTAATTTTCTCAATTTTATTTTGATTATCTCATCTCAATTCAAATCATTATATTTATACTTTTGTCTGTTCTGTTTCAATTTCATATTATCTTTTCTCATTAAACAAATTTTCTCCTGTAGTTACTAATTGGAGTATGACACCTTTATATCTTTTAATTACATCCATTCAACTCTTATTTAAACTTCAATATATACCTTAAGGTTATGACCTTCAATATAATACATAATACATAACTTCCAATCGAATTCTGCTTGGTACATTCTTATAATACCCACTATATTCTTAAAAAAAAAGGAATTATAAATATATGTAATTATAAACCATCATTCCATTCCAATTCAGTTCTATCATTAATAATCATTAAAATCTTAGCATCTTTAACATTTGTTTTCAATTAGATATCATACTTCCTTAAACACACGTATAATCTCCATGAATAATTTTTCCCTTATTTCTCTTCACATATGTTTTATAAATAATTAAATATTCACTTTGTTACATTTATATATTGACAAGCATTCCACTGTATTACGATAGCTATTTTATCAAACATTTTAATCATACATTGTTTCATATTTTCTAAAATTATTTCTATTTCTAATATAACAATACTATCTTGTGTACCTGTGCAGAATCCCTTTTTCCATTAAATTTTCACCCATTATCTCTAAATAGGCCCTGTTTCTCTATATTTTGTTTCTGTCCTTTATAACTTCTTTTCCTTTCTTTCTTCTCTCTCATCTTCTCCCTCCCCTTTTTACCCCCTTGTCTCTCTACTTCTAATTCTCTCTTCTGCATTTCCCTCTTCTGTTGCTTTCTGATTTTACACTTATTTTTCACTCTATTTTTTTTTTGGGGGGGGGAGGTTGTTTTTCCCAATCTTAAACTTTCCATTCTCTTTCCCTTCTTTCCCGCCCCCCAACTAAGATTACTTGTTCATTAAAGATGGCTTCTTCTTTGTCACAATCTTCTTGTTCTCCAGACATTTCTTGTTGCTTCTCATAGTTCCAAATCTCCATTTCTAAAAACTGAAATACGAAGCCAAAAGAACCTCTCCCTTCTTGTGCATCTTCTTTGTACTTTTTAAGTTCCATTTTCAGTTCTTCTAAAAGTGGAGCCATTTTAAACAGTTTTAAACAACCATCCAATTGATTTTAGTCATTCAAATACAGTAACCAAAAATCAAGAGATCATCAAGTAATCCAAATAGTCCCAAGCTGTTTCTTCTTATTTCTTTTTCCACTTTCTCTTCCTGGGGTTTTTGTTGCGATGTTTCAGTTAAAATGTATCTTTTGGAAGTCTTGTTGAGATTTTGCTGTAAGTTCTTTTTAATTCCACGCAGTTTCCTCCCTTCCAGATCCTGCCCTTTTATTCTTTTTCTCTCCTTTCCTGTTTTCAAAAGCTTTTAATTATCCAGAAATCTTTATTATCCCTTTGACTTTTTATTTTCAGCATTAAATGCCTATTAATGTCAAAGTGGATTTTTTTCCAATTTCTTACTTAAGTCTCTTAGCTGTCAGTATAGGAAAAGGATTAAAAAATACCAAATCTTTTCCCTTTTCTCTCTCCTTCACAGCTTAAACATCTTCTTAGGGAACAATGTTGTTGTTTTTTAATAGTTTCAATTCCAGGGTACCTTATTTGTTGCTTTTGACCCGGTCAACCAAAACTTTCTCTTCTTATCTTCCTCCTGCACATTCTTTTCTGGTCGAGTTCTTCTTTGTGGTGGCCATTTCTGACCACCGCTACAACCGCCTTCAGGAAAGGGAGTAATTCCCAGCTGGGGAGGAGAGATGCAGCTCTCCTCAACCCTGCAGGCAGTCTCCCCCTTCTTCACTACCTCTACGGGATGGCTTAGCCCCGAAACCAGCTGGCTCGGGGCTCTCCAGCGGCGAGCACGGATCGAAGCCTCGCAGAAATGAGGTTTCGGTCTGTCGCCGAAGAAACTCAAACTGGAAGTGGCCTGAAATACTGCATTCTAACCACTGCGCCACCATGGCTTATGTTTCTAGAATGAGCTTTATGCCATTGTCTAACAAATGCTATTTGATTACTGGTGCCGAATAACCAATTCTCACATGTGGCGGAGGACCACCGGTTCCAGAAAGAGTTTTAAGGCAGTGTCCAAAAAATCAGAGTACAAGTAGCCTTCAGCTTATGACTGGTCACTTAGCAACTCTTTGAAGTTACGACAGCCCCTGCAAATATTATTTATGACCCGGTTCCAAAATTCCAATGGCCACCTTCCATGGTTACGGGACTACATTTTGGCCAACGTTTACAACTGTTTGTAGCATCCTATAGTCACATGATTGTGATTTATGATGTTTTTACTGAAAACCAGTAGTTAGTTACAGTTTCCAGCCATAATGGATTTGCTAACTGCCAACATGTTCACTTAATGACCACCACAAAACCAATAAATAAGGTTAATCATATGATCACCCACTTTATGACTTTCGTGACTTATGACCATGCTTGCCAAGCTCAATTACTGCCATAAGTTCAGGATTTCCTATAATGGTGCAAATATTTGGCTCTTGAAATTGATGTTTATTGCTGTGAGAGAAATGCCAGGGGTGGAAGCTTGCTTGTAAACTCACTTCACTGATCTCTGTCCAATATCCCAGCTGTTAAGAGGAACTTGATTATCGATGTTCAATAAGGAGAGGAAGGAACATTTCACATGCTTAGAGGTCCAGTGCCCACATCTTTCCATCCCTGAAAAAATACCTGATAATTTTAATTTTGTTTGGTTAAATTTGGTCAAAACCTGAATGTAAAAAAAAAAGTAATAACATTAGAAAAAACAATACTTAACATGTATTTAATCTGGTTTGTACTTGTTACTTGGCTGGTCACTTAATCAAATATAAAGATTTAAAGAAGTCTGTCTATATGTATATTGAAAGCTTCCAAACCGTGATACTGTACACCACGTTGAACTACACATTCCATTATCCATGATGGCTGGGATGATAGGGAATGTGGGCTAAATCATTTGAAGGATACCTGTCAGTTTTGCTTTTAATAACAGAGTTTAAGTTAGAAACTCCAGAAAGTAAAGTTTTGTAGGGCACTAATGTACAACCTGTAAACAGGCAGCTGTCACTTAGAAATGATTGAGGGCAATGTAAGATGAGTTTACTGTTGCTCTATAGAAAAGATAAGAAGTGAAAGGATGAGTATGAATCCAAAAGGATTAACCTAAATTTTAAGAAGCTATCAAGGGCTTCAGTTCAGAGGTTATAATAACTTTAAAATTCACATGGCTCTTTATTGTGCTTCTTGGAGGCTTTAGCCAAGTTTGGTTGCCTGACATTTAGTATCTATGATATTTTATAAACCGATAATGAGAAAATCTTTCCAAAAGTTTAGTATTTTCCCCAAATTATTTTTGTATAGCTATAAAAGTGTATTTCTAAATGTCATCAATAGGTAAGGATTATTCTTATTTGACATAGTGTGAAATGTAGACTTTTATTTGATAATCAATAGATAGCACACACTTATCATTTGATAGTGTTGATATATGGAAATATAATGGATTTATATACTTTGGGACACCCATGTGGTGCTCAACCACAAATCCACTGCCTGTTTCCATTTGATTTCATGCTTTTTAGGTTTTATATAATGCCTAATTTTTTGAAAAAATGAATGGGTCATTGGTATGCTGGAAAGCAAAGCCCTCACATATAATTTAACCTGTATTTCCAACAATGCCTCTACATCAGACATAAACTCTAGCATTCTTGTTTTAAAAGTTTTAAATTGTTTTTTTAATTTTGGAATTGTAAGCTGCTCTTAGACATACTGGTAGATTGAAAGGGGCAGCTATAGAAATTGAATAAATAAATAAAAATAAATTCGGAGAGAAAATAACAGACACAGTCCCAAGCTCAGTTTGGAAAGCATATCACTTGCCCAGAAAGAACAACAGAGAAAAATAAGAACTGATAGGGAGAATTTGGGGAAACAAACAAGAAGAGATGGTGGATCAGTCTTACTATAGATACAGATACAGATAATCAGAGTTGGAAGGGACCTTGTAGGTCATCTAGTCCAAACCCTCACCCAAGTGAAACCCTATACCATTTCTGACAAATGGCAGTCCAATCTCTTCTTGAAAGTCTCAACTGATGGTGCTCCCACAACTTCCGAGGGCAAGCTGTTCCATGGGTTGATTGTTCTCACTGTCAGAAAGTTTCTCCTTGTTTCCAGGTTAAATCTCTCCTTGTTCAGTTTCCATCCATTATTCCTTGTCTGGCCTACAGGCGCTTTAGAAAACAGCTTGACCCCTTCCTCCCTGTGGCAGCCCCTCAAATATTGGAAAACCGCTATCATGTCTCCCCTGATTCTTCTCTTTACTAGACTAGCCAAGTCCAGTTCCTGCAACCGTTCATTGTATGTTTTAGCCTCCAGTCCCCTAATCATCCTGGTTGATCTTCTCTGTACTTTTTCTAGAGCCTCAACATCTTTTTTATAATGTGGTGACCAAAACTGGATGCAGTACTCTAGGTNCATTATTCCTTGTCTGGCCTACAGGCGCTTTAGAAAACAGCTTGACCCCTTCCTCCCTGTGGCAGCCCCTCAAATATTGGAAAACCGCTATCATGTCTCCCCTGATTCTTCTCTTTACTAGACTAGCCAAGTCCAGTTCCTGCAACCGTTCATTGTATGTTTTAGCCTCCAGTCCCCTAATCATCCTGGTTGATCTTCTCTGTACTTTTTCTAGAGCCTCAACATCTTTTTTATAATGTGGTGACCAAAACTGGATGCAGTACTCTAGGTGTCTTACTAAGGCTTTATAGAGTGGTATTAGTACTTCCCTTGATCTTGACTGTATCCCTCTGTTAATACAATTTAGGATTGCATTAGCAATTTTGGCGGTGGCTGCACACTGCTGGCTCACGTTTAGCTGGTTTTCCATTAAGACTCCAAGATCCCTCTCACAGTCACTGCTATTGAGCCTGGTTTCACCCAATCTATATGTGTACTTTTGGTTTTTCTTGCCTAAGTGTAGGACTTTACTTTTCTCTACATTGAATTTAATTTTGTTAGATATGGCCCAGTGTTCTAGTCTGTCAAGATCCATCTTGACATCCATCTGGATCTATAAATGACTGTTTTATTATTAGTTACAACCACCATGTCCTCATTTGTGAAAGTACTAATAACATGCTGTTAAAAATATCCCTGCTGCGCACTGTTACATGACAGCTTGGTGCATGAAACATGTTTAACCTAGTTACAGGATCAACCCATGTTCACAGATAATATATTGAATCTGCTTCCATATAGCATGTTGAATATCACTTACACCTATGCAAGGAAAAATGACCAAAGTGAGCTGAAAAAGCTTCTTAGATGAGAAACAAAATGTCTTCAAAGAAAAACTAAAAAAAACCCCAGAAAGTCCAGTTGGCTCTTGAAAAAGCACCTTTGGGATAACCATGACCTGGATAACTGAGAATCTCCATAGACATTTGCATGTTGTACCAACTCAGTCTTAAGTCTTTAACTGACTTGATTAAGTGTGCTCTTTGAACCCAGCTGTTCACAGGTTAAGTGGGGTAACCCTTCTGTAAATATGTGAAGTATTTTTTCCATGATATTTGTCAATCAGTCTAAGAATCAGAGTAAAAAATCTTATAGAGCCAGCTTATTTTACTTCATTGTAGGAGATGGCCAGGCTGAGACTGAGGGAGGGGTCAAGTGTGTCATTAATCTTGAATTTCTTCATGCCCACAAGATTTCTAAGTCCAGCCCACATTGAATTCCATTGACTCTTACCTACTACCACCCATTTGCTTTGACCGATAGTAGTTCAGATTCTTGAAGAGAGTATTAACACGCAATATACCTGCATTCATTTGAACTACCTTGCTTTGTGATGTCTTGCGCCTGACATTCACTGTATTACCTGTTCCTAGCTGAACGTCGGTCATTTGTAGTAGCAGTGCCAGGGGCTCCTGAAATATGAACTAGGGATCTTTAAAAATTACACATTGCAGTATCTGCCAGATGTTTGTCAGATTCTGGACTGACTCTTCCTATTCAGATTAGTCAGTGAATCTTCTGAAAATGAAGGCTTGCAGATGGGTTTCTAATGAAGGAGAATCTTTGTAGCTCAGGGTTGGAATGAGGAGTCCTTGGTGCTTTCTGAGTTTCTGTTCCAGTTACACTCTCTAGGTTTCTGTTCCAGTTAAACCCAAAAGTGCTTTTTCAAAAGGCCACTGGACTTTCTGGTTTTTTTCTTTGAAGACATCTCGCTTCTTCAAAGAAAAACCAAGAAAGTCTTTGGGACAACCATGACCTGGATGCCTGAGAATCTCCATAGATATTTTATTTATTTGTTTGTTTGTTTATCTATTTATCTATCTATCTATTTATTTGATTTCTCAACTGCTTACAAGATAATAGATATAAGTATAAACATGAGTAAGAATACAGGAAATAGGTACGAATAAATGGGGACAATTGGACAGGGATGGTAGGCACGATGTTACACTTATGCACGCCCCTTGCAGACCTCTTCGGAATGGGGTGAGGTCAATAGAGGATGGTTTAAGGTTAAAAGAGTGGGGGTTAGAGAATGTAACAACAGAGTCATGTAGTGCATTCCAAGCATTGACCAGTCTGTTGCTGAAGTTGTACTTTCTGCAATCAAGTTTGAAGTGGTTTACATTGAGTTTGTATCTGTTGTATGCTCCTGTATTGTTGTGGTTGAAGCTGAAGTAGTCACTGACTGGTAGGACATTGTAGCAGATAATTTTTGTGTGCTACGCTTAAGTCTAACCGTAGGTGGTGTAGTTCAAGGTTGTCCAAGCCCAAAATCTCAAGTCTGGTGATATAGGGTATTCTTGCGAGCAGAGGAGTAGTATTCTCGTGAAATACTACTGGACTCACTCAATTGTATTAATGTCTGATATGCAGTGGGGATTCTAGACTGATGAGCTGTATTCGAGCATTGGTCTGGCAAAAGTTTTGAATGCCCTAGTTAGCAATTCGATATTTCTGGAGAAGAAGCTTCATAAGATTAGATTTACAACTTTTAATGCATTTTTGGCAATGCTGTTACAGTGAGCTCTGGCACTTAGGTCATTTGATAGGAGTACTCTGAGGTCCTTGACAGAGTGAGGATCATCAACAAGGTCATATCCACCCATCAGTACCTTGGTGTATTGTTTTTTTTTACCGACGTTTAGGATGGAGCATTTGTTGGTCAAGATTTGGAGTTGCCAGATGTTTGACCATTCAGACACATAATCAAGGTCGCTTTGAAGGATAGTAGCATTGTCGGTGGTGTTGAATAGTTTTACATCATCCGCAAAGAGGACGCAGTTGCTTATAAGGTGATCACAAAGATAATTTATATAGAATATAAAGAGGGTAGGTCCTAGAACTCTGCCTTTGGGGACATCGCTGTTAACTGGAGCAGGGTTTGATATAGCGCTCCCTATTTTTATTATTTGTTGCCTGTTTGACAGGAATGCAGTAATCCACTTATGAAGGGATTTGGAAATACCATAAGAGTTTAGTTTTAACAGTAGTTTGTCATGTACCACTGAATCAAAGGCTTTGCAGAAGTCTATATAAATTGCGTCTATAGCTTTACTTTATATTCCAGTTAAACCTTTTTCAAGCAAATCTGCTCTGGCATATTCCTTTGTCTTTTGTCCTTTGGGCCTGATGTTTGGCTTAATTCTGAACCTTCCTACTTTCTTCCACCTTTGGTCTGACATGAACTGAACATCAGGCTTTATTTCAAACTTAGGTTTTTATCTTATCTTTGGTTGCTAATTCCTCTTTGGTCTTGACTCATCTGAAGGTACTTTGTTGTGGGAGGATTGTGCCTCATTAAAAAGCAGTTCTGGTCCTCAGCATTCCCACTATCAGTAATGATGGTGCTTTATTTCCAGTTCTCTTACAGTATGTTTAAAACTACCGGTAGTCCTTGTTTAGTGAGCACAATTTGAATTGGTTGTTAAGCAAACCACAATTGTTTCCATATCTTATTTCAGCTTTCCTTTTCTTTACAGACCCGCAAAAGTTGTACATGTGAGAAGTGGTTGTACAGTGACTTTTTCATCACTGTTGTAACTGTAAATGGTTGCTGTACGAGGAAGTCACTAAATAGGGACTATCTCAGAGGTGGTATTCATCAGGTTCTGACCAGTTCTGGAGAACCGGTAGTGGAAATTTTGAGTAGTTCAGAGAACCGGCAAATATCACTTCTGACTGGCCCCATCTCCACCTATTCTCTGCCTCCTGAGTCCCAGCTGATTGGCTGAGTCTTCTTTTGTTGCCCTGCACAGGAGAACGGAGCTGGAAAGCAGGTTAGTGGGGTGGGGACGGAATGGGGATTTTGCAGTAATCTTCTCCCAGGAGTGGGGAGGGAGTGGGGCTCTTACAGTATCCTTCCCCTGCCCACAAAGCTACGACCACAGAACCAGTAGTAAAAATTTTTGAATCCCACCACTGGACTATCTGTATGGCAAAGCTAAATATTGTGATTTCATTACCCCATTGGAGGAATTTCTTGTGTTGTGGTTTCAGTTTGAAGCATAAAACTGAAGTGAAGGACCGGACTTCTGGTTTGTCGGCTTCGCGAGCGGCAGGGTTTCGCGATCCTGCGCGATCCCCGCCGCGCTAGCCGTTTTGGTGCC